>BMAO01030366.1:0-99883 GCA_019973975.1 Trichonephila clavata
ATGTACGTACACGCATGAAATTTGATTTACAAGTACGTCACACTATGCATAACAAAAGTTAGCATGGGTTTTGCGATACCATGATTGGTATTTGTACAATACTTCTTTTTATGAATGCGTATCGAAAATTCCTTAAAAAAATGTGCAAATTCTGAGTTCAATTATTTTTTTTAAAAAATAAGTATTGCTTTGATTTAAAAATGCATACCAAAATTTGTTACATGTACTTCTAGCAATAGGTAAAAAAAAATTCAAAGCATTAGCACAATAGAAAAAAAAAGCCTTAACATTTTAAATAAGGACAAAGTAGTTACTTTATCTTTGCGAGATAAGTAAGTTTAAAGTTTTGATTTGCCATAGGGATGTGAATAACGAGCGCAAAAGCTATCATAATTCTGTGTTTTTTTAGTTTAGAGAAAAGTATATAAAAAGAATTTAAGCTAAAATATTAATTTCGATTTTTTGACCAATTTCTGTCAATTGAATCATACTGTGTCCCCTTAAAACTACAATAGCAACACCGTATATTATACTAACTCTCTATATATTAAAAAACACAATTGAAAAAAAAAATCATGAAAGCATTTTGTTTGATATTCCAATATGTTATAAAGAATTTACTAAAAGAAAACATTTAACTTCTAAAAAAGCTTAGATACCCTCACAAATCGTATAGAATGGTCTCAAGAAATGGTTTAATTATACTTTGAAGTTATTCACTAGAAAATAAGCGGGAAATTTATGTGAATTTTATTTTATTCAAGAAAGAAAATTATTTTACATTGAACTGTTATTATACGTACGGTCAATGGAATATGGAATAAAATTATCTTAAACAAAATAACAATTAATTACGGGAAACATAGAATTTTTAATGATAGTTCAAAGTAAAGAAGAAATATGCTGGTTATTTATATTCTTTTATTAGGACAGCTGTCAATTACAAAAAAGTAACACTGTGGAACAATTTTATAGTTCTTCTTATAGCTATGCCACAAATAATAATAATGTTCCTAGCTCTTAAAACGATATGTATGAAACAATATCCGACTCAAGATATATGATTTTATTATTTAACCTTTTAAAAATCCAAATTTATTTCAAATACAAAAATCGTCCTTCCGAAATGATTTGTATATAATGTACAGGAATTTAAATACACAACTGTTTTCAGATATTTCTACTATTATAACGACAAAATATGTTTTTAAAAGTAATTTAACTATCAAATAAAAAAAGAATAAAATATTTTAAATTATTTTTAAAATCATTAAAATGTACTCTATCCGATTTTTTTTAAATGTCTAAATATAATTTCATCGGAAATTCATTGCAATGAATTTTCCCAAGAAAGATAGTTCAAAGAAAATACCATTTTAAATACATATAATATATTATTTAAGTCATATGAATAGTTTTCTTAAACATCACATAAAATTACTTATTTTTTTTAAAAAAAATAAAGCAAATACAAGAATACGGATACTTATTACTACTTCCGCTCCAATTTTACATAGTGTGATTTTTTTATATATATTTTATGGACTGTTCAAAATCGTGAAATGAGTTTCATCATTTTGATGCATTTTGATAAATATAAAGAAAAAAAATCATATATTATCAAGCTTGCCTTATAAATATTCTGCCTTATAATGCACTCATCATTAATAATATAATAACAAAATGGAGGGATTTAATTATAGCGTAGCTTTAATTACTATATTTTTAAGAACATTACTTGTGTAGATTTAAAAACACACAATATCCTAACTTTATTTTACATTTTAATTAAACATGTGCTATGAACATAAATAGAAGCAATTAGGCCTTTTAGTAATAGGAATGAATTTTTAGAAAAAGACAGTAAATTCCAAAAACAAATTTCAAGGTTGATAAAATAAAAGAGTAAATTAACAATGTGCATGTTTAGTGAAAATTTGAATTTTTTTTTAAAAAAAATTACTCTAATTCTATAGTTTTAAAAGGCTTCGGTATGTTAATATTTTCCCTAAATAATTTATTAAAAACGAAATTATTTCCCCACGTTATACTTTTAATTTTATGAAGTCTAAACATTTATCCCAAGTATATTACTTTGAGCTAATACTGTTATATTGCCTTAAAATAAAATCATCCACTGATTTATTTTAGACGAATAAATATTAAGGATTTATGTCTTATAACAACAAATATTAGACAATAGTTGTACAGTAAAAAATTATCTTTAAACATATACAATTATTGTTTCAGTTCATTTGTAAATTACTTTGTAAATTTGTAAATTTTCGTGTTTGCTGTTAATAAACACTTATTTAATGAACCATATGATTACATTCAACCGGAATATCCACTCTTCTAAAGATTATGTCAAAAATGTGAACAATAATTGCACAGGAATTCATAAAAATAATAGAGAAGCTTAGGTTTATAAACATTTCATGAAGTAATGTATTTCATGCCTAATGCTTATTCCTAAAGATCATCAGTTGATCGGGACATACTACACATAAGATACACGGAGATAACATATTACACATAAAATATGAACAAAATAATTTCAATACATATCGAACAACACTAAACAAAGTATCACGTATTTTCGAACACTAAAAATAATAAAATGTTCACATAATTGAAAAATAATATGAGATGAACATCTATCCATGTTCTCTTTGTTGGCATGGTAAATACATTCTTGACACAAGCAGAATCTTTTGATTAATTTAAACTTTGAAACTTAAATAGAATCGAAAGCGCTTTCAAAGACTACCACTTGTTTTAAAAATAAAACGTTTACAACAAGAAATTAGTGGAATAGTTTATATTGCTTAAAATTTTGATTATCAACATTCTTTAACAAGAACTTATATATATATATATATATATACTAAAATACAATAATATAAAAATAAAGCATATCGTGTAAAATATTTTCAATGAAATAAAATTAATTTTCCAAAAAACATGTAATTTTTTCTTACTTAGTGTGTTACAAATATAAACGTCCTTAATGAATATAACACCTATATATATTACTGGCATTTTATGTGAAATTCCAAGTGGACAGTGCCATATATTATAAAAATAAATAAGTTATTTATATAAAATAGTCGGAAACTATTTAACATGGAAATTATTTATGAAAATAGGCTTATCTTTCTCATATTAAGTTACATTTTCAGAATTAACTATAACTGTAGAAGAACTTTATAATTTACATTGGACATTAAAGCTAGTCACCTGCAAATGTTCCGGGAAGTTTAATTTCAAACTACGAGTATTATAAACATAATGTTAATACCTTACTAACTTCACATGTTATAATTTATACATATACACACTATAAATTAGATAACATGCGAACGTCCCTGAAGTAATTTGCAATGCGCCGCTTGTTTCTATTTACCCAGACTTCCGTAGACGACAAGTAATTAAGTTATACATTCCATTTATTAACAAAGCAAAAAATATTTATGTATTTATACAATTTATTTTTAAAAATTTCTGGCTGATTAAAATAAGGCTCAAAAGTAAAAAGAAAATTGAAAGAAAGCCCCTAATTATGGTTAATTATGTTTTATATTAATTATATTAGAAATAAATAGAATTATTTTCCTTTCACTAGAACACAAACAAGTATTTTAGTAAAAGCAGATGTCATTATACTTTAAGCAAGATATGTCATACTTTAAAACGCGTTTAACTCGAAATGTGTGTTTTTGAAAATGCTCAAACGGGGGACAGCGATTGCTCAAATGGTTTTGAAAATAATTTACAGAAATTTTGTGTGTGTGTGTGTTCTATATAATAGTAGAAATGTTTTAACTTTCAGATCTATCAATCATTGTTTTAATACAAAATTCACAGTCCCTTATGTTAGTATAATCAATGTTTTCTCTTAGGCATTTTCATATTACAACTAAGATAAAACGTTCTAGTTTTTGTAAAAATTAAAATATCTCTGATTCTAAAGGTCATTTTAAAAATGAATAACGTAGCAACACATCAGAACCGAAAAATTGCTCATAAACTTTTGGTGCAAAATAGGCCACGTTTATGTTATTTTTCGTAATTATAAAATTTTACAATTTTTTCCCACATTTTAGTAATAATAGTTTCTTTTTCTCTTCTTAATTTTAGCATATTTTTCTTAAAATGTACTAAAACAAATCTAAGAACAAGAGAAAAAATTCCCATATCTACATTTGTTTTAAAAGATGCATTTGTTGCGGGGATCGAAATGTTTCAAATATGTTCTGTGTGAATCATATTGGTAGATTGATTTGGCAGGCCGGAGCTAAAAGGTTGCCGACCCCTGTTCCAGAGCATTTCGAACGATTTATGATATATTCTGGGGGGGGGGGCAACTTTTGGCATATTTTTTAGAAGGGTGGTTCTATAACATTCAGCTCTTTCTGTATAATTTAAGTTTTTAAAAAGTATACAATTATTGATTTTAATTTATATTCTTCGATAAATAATTAATGTCTTTCGAGAATTATATGTATAATTTAATCATAATTTTGATATGTATAATTTGATCATAATTTTTTCATTGATGTATTTATTCTTTTCATAATGAAGGAAGAGAATCATCTCATAAATGTACATAAAAATAAAATTTCAATTGCATAAATAAAGCGTTTATCATTTTAATCCATCTACAATTTTTATATTTTCAAGATTTCCTTGTACTATTTATAACGCATACAAATGAAAGTAAACTAAAACGAAATTTTTTTTTACAAACCCATAATTCTATCTACTTGTCCTCTTAGTAAAATACTCATCAATGTCGAGGCTTTATAATTGGTATTATTATCAACAAAATGACAGAAAGTACGGAACCTTTCAAAAAAAATATCACAAATTGTTTTTAACTGGAAATAACAATGGCAAAGAACATTGTACCATTGTTAAAACTATGCGATTCCATTGTTTTTAATACTTTACTTAATGAGAATAAACTTCTGACTACTTTTGTTACAGTTCATTCTGTAAGAAAATATTTCATGATTTAATTTTCTGCAATATGCATCGATAGTAATTTGTATTCTGCTGTTTCTTCGACTGAAAGTAAAAACGAACTTATTCTTTTAAAACCCACTCGTTCATTAAAAATACATGAACTCAATTATTCACATTTTCCCTCGTAATATATACTGTCATTACTAAGAAATATTGTTTTTACACAATGGTACTCTTTTCCGAAAATACTTTGAGCGGAAATCACGAAGCAATAAAATGCAAAAATGAAACGATTCATTAGAAGAATAATGAAATAAAAATTACAATTTTTTTTTCTCGATTCGTTTTAAAGATAATCTTCTGTAGAAATGGCATCTCTTACAAAATTCTTAACATCTAAATGGGAGTAGAATATCTTTGTAAAATAACATATCTTGACATCAAACAAAGTAATCGAAATTTGGCATATTAAAAAAATAGACTAGAGTTGCTAGCACATAATTATTAAGTACATAAAAAATATGGATGTATTGAAATATTGGTTATTTGTTAACATGTATGGTGTCTTTTTTTAAAGAGAGCGTTTACGAATTTTCCTTACAATTATTTGAAATCTTTGTTTTACTAATTCTATCTAATAATCTAATTCTATTCTAATAATCTTTGTTTTACTTTGTTTAAACTAATTGAAAACATGATTTAAAATAAAGAATATAAATTATATTATGAATAAACGTTAAGAGACAATGTGAAAAAACACGGAAGTATTTGCAATTAGGAATATCTGACTTTAAGGCGATATGGCTCCAAAAAATTCATCAAACTATCGAAAATTTTTATTGACTTATTTGATACATTGAATCTTCATAAACATGCCTGCAAAATTTCAAAGCTTTACCTGCATTTTTTATCACGTTATGGAGCAATATTTGATGCTGGACATCAACTACCACGCCCACATTTCAGATCATCTGCTAGAAAATTGCCTGATAAATTAATTATTTTTCTATTGAGCACCAATGAGACTAACATATGTAGCATTATATATGCAGTAACAAATCATTTTAAGAAAGAATTGTGCAATTTATGAAAAACTTCTAGTGTGTATTGTTCATTGGGAAGAGCAAATGGATTTGGTCAAGATTTAAAAGTTGTGCGTGCTTTTTATGATATTGTTATGAATGAAGTTAAAACTTGAAAACGGATTCTCCCAAAGCACATATACTAAATCACATTTTGATATCTCAGATAATTAAAAATCTAATTCGCAAAAATAGCGAAACTCTCTATTTTTATATATTTGTTTTTGGTGATATATATATATATCCCATGTGTGTGGAATTCAACACTATTATTATTAAAATATTTTAAGATATTTATTTAAACAAATGTACAGATGCAGTTCTTAGATTTTGATATATTTTACCTAAAAATTGTTATTTGATATATAGGAAGAGTGTGAGCTAATAGTAGGGACTGAAAAATGAAATTTGTTTCATAGAGAAGATGAATTTATAGAATGCAACAGCATAAAATATTCAGTTGAATGTAATTATTTTTAATTTCCTTTTTTTGTAAATAGAATCCTTAACATTAATACTCATTTTTTAAAAAAAATTTTGATCATATTCAAAAATTACACATAATGATTTGGTTACTCCTATGATTGGACACAAATAGTATGAAGAAAAAAATCTAAAAATTCATTGAAATATATTTCACACGAAAACGGTCAAGACGAAAGAAATATCGGTTACCACGAAGTAATGCAGAGGTCCCGTCAAGCTACCATGCGTTTTCATGGATTTTTTCTCCCTCTGAACTCGAAACAAAAAGCACTTAAGACAAAAAGATTTCCCTTTCTAAGGAATGGAATTTTTCAGTGTTATTGGACCGTCTTACTGTACCATGGGAAGAATTTGTTGCAGTAGATAATGATAATGTGAGTACAGCCCGGATTATGGCAGACAAAGACATTTTGGAGTTTGTTAAACCTTAAAAAACATCACTGATGCAGATTCCGAAGACGAAATTGAAATGAATAATGGAACTCATGTTTCCACGTAATCCCAAATAAGGGAAATCATGAAAAGTATGCGCAGTTATGAAGATGCACATTCTAAGGATGAAATAAATAACAAAAAGGATGATATTGAACAATTTGATGATGAAAAAGACAAAACAGAGACACCTATCATCAGATTATTTTCCAAAACACAATAAATGATTTGTTTTTCAAAAAAAAATGACAATTTGGTTTTAAATTTCTTTAAGTTCTTGTGAATGTTTTTTTTCCATTGATTTTTATTAAATACATGTATGTATACATATATTTGTAAATAAAATTTACTCTAATAAATTTCATTTTGAGGAATGTAAGTTTTTTTTTTGTGCAATATCCTTTAACACGAAAAAGAGTTCAGTCCATTTGGTTTCGTGTTAAACGATTTTCCACTGAAAAACTAAATTTAAAAATGTTCCTTTCGACAAATACATTAATAAAAAAAATTAAGTATGGAAGGAAAAAAATATCTTCGTAAAATCGTCAATAAAAGCTATGATTTAGGTAACAAAACAGTATTTATGTTCCAATAGTAATAAGTACGATCATAATACCAGTGTTATGCGTTACTTGAATACATACTTTGACTGCAAAAGAAACATTTCGTTCTCTACTTGAATAGAAACTATAAAAAAAATTGATGAGGATTACAGTATTTTTCTACTCTTGATGATAGGTCTCACGAAACATTTTGCAAAAAAAAAAAGGTCTTTAAAAATAAAATCTGAGGAATAAACGGAAACATATGGTCGCTTTTGATGTTATAATTAAGCATCTAAAAAGTTACTCTTTTTATATACGTTAAAAAAACAGATATTATTCAGAGGTACTAAGAATCTAGCAAGTTAAAGTTTCCAAAACACGCAATTTGGGCGTGAATCCTTTTGGCATTCATTAATCAAAGCTTACGTCTCCATTACCGAATTAAATATGAGATGTTGAAAGAGCTTCAAATTTTTTATGTCTACGAAAAGAGATTAAAATGAT
Source organism: Trichonephila clavata (assembly GCA_019973975.1). NCBI lineage: Eukaryota > Metazoa > Arthropoda > Arachnida > Araneae > Nephilidae > Trichonephila > Trichonephila clavata. The sequence goes on from BMAO01030366.1 coordinate 8,018, forward strand.
ACTTAGTTCAATTTCATAACTTTTTGAAATTCGTAATCAATACATTTGGTAACGATTTTTTTTTTTTTGAGAAAATCTGATGAAATTCTACGCAATTTCTTAGTGTAATATAAACCATTGACATAGAATATTTTTCGATAAATCAATTTATTTTCTTTAAGATCTTACACAAATTTTGTATTTCCCCTTATTTGCATAGATGACGAAAATGCAACACAGTAAACAATCAAACCTTTTTACCTCTTTTTTATAAGCTTCACTTGTATGTAACGGAATCTTTGAACTCCGTTTACACCCACTTTGAAAGGTCATATTAATTCGAATTTTGCTCATTTGTCCAGGCCCGATGACAATACAATAATTTATTAATTTTGTTCCATTGTCCTGACCAGGATCATAAGGATTAATGATTTTCCTTATTCAGATCCCATTTTGAGATTTGGGGATCAATTACAGATTTAGCTATTAATTACATATTTGGCGACTAATTCCAGATTTGGCGATTGAAAGATTAAGTTACAACTTAGCTCGATAATCTATAAAAGGATGTTTTTTTTAGTTTTTTCAAACTAAAATTTTTTTAAAGTTTCTTAAGTAAAATTTTTTGTATAAATTCGTATATCCCATGTCGTTAATTAAAACATGCCTTCTATTGAATCAAGTAAACTTTTTTTTTATTTATTAAACAACACTATTTGTAAATGTTAATGACATTACAGACAGTAGATTAGATTACAGACATCTTGTTCACCCTGTCTTTCCCTTTTCACAAACGTGTTCTCGCTCAAATGAAAAAAACCGGTTCAATCATCCAGGAGCACATTCTTTTTACCAATCAAAAGAGCGTTACAAGCCAATTCTTTACAATTCCTAAGTATATTAATAAGAATAATATTTCGTAAAAGATTTGGTTGTTCTTTAACCCCTTCATGATGATAAGAGAAAAACAAACCACTTTTAATTATTTAGTGGATACTACTTTTATTTTTACATTTTTAATTCAATGGCGCAATGCATTAAATGTTTCATATTTATGTTGTTGGCATATTATTCTTCAAAAAACGATTACACGCAAATTGCTTCCTTTAAATGTTGGTCATTGATAATTGCTGTAATTAAACTAAGCCCCTGTTTTTGAAGTTTCACTAACTTAATAATCTTCCGAGTTTTCAACATTTTAGATTATTCCCATTTGCAACAATCATGAATTTATTTTGTTTGAATAGCGTTGTAAAATACAGGGCAAATATTATTAAGCTGACCGAAAGGAACGAAATTGCAAGATAGCTAAATGGTTAAGAGTGAAATATTTAGTATTAGTTTCTCAAAATGCTCAATTCATTCTGAAAGCTGCCTAAATTTTAAATAAGCAAATTGGATATTTTTAAATACAGGGTAAGTACAGATGGGAAAGCCGATTTAAAAAAAATTATATCGAAACTACTGCACATATTGCAAGGAAAAGATAAATAAATTGAAAAAAGAAATATACCTAGTTTTTTCTTCTGTTACAAATGTGCAATGTGTGACCCTCTTGTTACATGTCATACGTCCAATCTGTAATCCAGTTCGATCGATAGATTTTGTATCATCAATTGATCGTAATGCAGCACAAATGCTTCCTTTTCATCTTTTGTTACTTGTTGTGTGAATTGCAAATGATGCGGCATGAAATATACCTTTTTTTTTTGGAAAATTTTCCATACGTTTTACTGTGACCAGTCACATTTCCCAGGCGGCAACTCTCATAGACTTCAGAACGACGGCCAAAACTCTACATCACTCTTTTCACTGCTTCTTCCTAAGACGCTTGGCCGGCTGCTGCTTTTCTTTTTAAACAAGTAACATGTTTTCTTAAATTTATGATACATTCACAGAATTCTCTTGTTTCTTGGTGCTCCTTTTCATTATATATTTCTAAATTCATGTTACACCGAAATAACTGAAAAAATCCGTGTGTACACAAATACGGAAAAACTCTTCTTCGTCATTGTCGCCATGTTTGTATTTCAATCGCAGCGATCTTCAATATGCGGTTGATGATAGGTAGAACTTGGAATTCAAACTTGGTATATTTCTCTTTACATTCATGTATCACTTATTATAATATATGGAGTTGTTTCGAAAATATGATTTTTTAAAATTATTTTCCATCGGGTCCATTATTTGTACTCATCCTCTATATTTATGAGAAAATGATTACTAATGAAAGTAGTCATACGAAGCAATGCACTCATATCTGTGTGTTGTATACATTTATACAAGATTATATTGAACTGATTTTGTTCATCTCTCTACTTACTAAATTAGTAAATAATATTTTATTACATTGAAACAAAACTCATATATGATATAGTGTTCAATCAAGGGATAAAAAATATTTTTGCTAATAATTTATAATTTACGTTACTTTATTTATTATTATTATTAATAATTAAAATAAATTGTTTTTTTTTCTAAGTGACATATTTGGAAGCTGAATACCACTATGCGATATTAATATGTAATTAACGAGAAATGAAATGTGTGTTTCTTGCGGGGGAGGGAAGAGTTGATTAAAATGAAATTTATCATTTAATAAGCTATCATTTCAACATTTACGAAGATCTTCGCCTTAATTTAGAGAAAAAGAGACTGGGTAATTTAATTAGATACTAAGAAAATAAATTGTCAAAACAAAACTTAAAAAAAACAGCTTTCTGCATGTTTCACATTGTTTTTCACGAAAGGTGCGACAAAGAATTCTTTACATGACAGTTTATACAAAAAGTTAAAAAGATCACGGGAAAAAAACTACATTTATAAAATAACACAAGAAACTAAATGACGGAATGCGGAAAAAATGCTTTACTTTTTCAAAAAATGTAAAGAAATTTATTATTTCTTGATAAGAAGAACCTAAGTAATAACATTCAGACAACCATGTTCAAATGAGCAAGATAAAAATTGGTGAATTGGTATTTTGTAACTACAAATAAAGGTAATCGAAAAGATTTGTGAATAAAAATTCAACTAATAAAGATATACATTTTTTGATTTAAATATTTTCAATATCTAAAATCAAACTTAAAAAATCTACAAAAAATAGCTTTTTTTTATGGAATCTTATGCATTTAAATTAAAATATTTTCAACCTGGATATAAGTATTTCTCTCATTTTTTTAAAAAACAAATCGATTATTATTGCAAAAAATATAAGCCCTTTGGTTTTGACGTTTATTATACAAAGACAATACTCTTCCTGAATCCCTCATTAAAAATGAGTTTGTTTAATTGACAGGAAATGTGTGCTACATTTATTAATTATTATTACCACACAAGTTATCTACTGTTTGATTGTTTATCTATCACTTTAACTGTCAATTAAAACTTACGCGATTCGTTTCTTAGTTCCACCGTTTTCTACAAAGAAGCGCGTGTGTTTGGAAGGGGGGGGGGAGGGTGCAGAAAAGGCACACATAAGCAATTTTCCTTCTGAAATAAATAAATCTTTCATAAACACTGTCTAGGCCATTTTTTGCATTTAAGACCCTTTAGAATAGTATTACTGATAGCAACGCAAAAAAAGTATTATACAGGGTGTCCCAAAACGACCGCATAAACTCTGCATAGCTAGATTCCTCGTTGGGAGAACATAAAAACTGCCCAAAGAAGCATTCCTGTACGATCCATGGTTTACGAGAAAAATACGAAAAACAAAGTATGGCGTCACTTCCGGTGCAAGAAAAAAACACTTTATTGGACATATCAACAACAGTATTTGCATATCTTTCCAGACGATAATGTTTAAAACGTTCGTCGCGCATGTCGCGTCATGCATGCGCGCGCCGTGGAATGACGTTAAGCCGCCGTTGAACTGGTATTTAAAAGGCTGCATCTTGCAGCTACCAGTAGTCTTCGTATGGTGGCCATGTATTCCGTTCGTGACTACTGCGACATGTACTTGCGATATGCCTTGTGACTACTGCGACATGCCATCTCAAGGAACTGGTGTATCGAGACGTAGTGACAACACAAATGGACTTAGTTGCTCGTATGCTGCTTGTACTTCGGTGGACCCCACAATGCTTCGACGTGTGATAACAGTCATTCTTTTTTTTTTCGGCGCGCTCAAACTTGCCTCGACATGCACGGTGGACATTTTGAACATCTGCCTTAAATTGTGCATATATTTCTGTTGATATGTTCAGTAAAGTGTTTTTTCTTGCACCGGAAGTGACGTCATACTTTGTTTTTCGTATTTGTCTCGTAAGCTATGGATCGCACAGGAACGCTTATTCGGGCAGTTTTTACGTACTCCCAACGAGAAATTTAGCTGTGCAGAGTTTATGCGGTCGTTTTGGGACACCCTGTATATCGGAAAGACGTATGTATACGGCTCGGGCATGAGACTCTGGTTGAGAGTGACGGATATATACGCCGGTGGATGTTTAGGGGTTAACGACACACTTTAAAACGACACAAAAGCTACAGGACTTCTGCTAATGTTCAGTAGTAAATAAAAGAGAAAGAAATATTTTAAGGGTATTTTATAAAGAATTTTTCATAATAAAAAATCATTATTCTCTTTAAAAAATAAACACGAATATATCATACCAGCGTATATGATACATAATGCTTAACTAATACATATAATGCTTTATGTATTACATATAATGTTACATGTTACAACTGATGACCCATGAATAGCTCTCTTTTAACAACCTGCTAAGCTACATTCAATATTCAGGATGTTAATTCTTATGCACCAACACATCAATCATGTTAAATACCTTAAGTTCGTATTCTTATTTCAATAACATAAGAGTACTGATTTAGCACTTAAAATTTGTTGTAATTTTTTGTTGGTGCAATGTATATTTATTTGAAAAATGTGGCTGAATATGCAAAACATTAATTTTGCTTAATCGTTCAAGAGTATCAAAGTAATGATATCTTTGCGGTTGTGTATGATCCCAAAAAGTGTTCCAAGAAATTTAGAATATTTTCGAAACAATACAGCATGAAGACCATTTGCTGGTTCAGTTGTGGTTTTCATGAATGTATGTGTATGCCAGTAGAACCTAGGCACAGCATTTACACATTTTGTGAAATTACTATAGTTAACTAATAGACATTAATATTTAATTATGTTAAATTAATCATATCCATTAGGTGGAATTAAAAAAAAAGCTAAAAAAATATACGTTAAACATTGCCTCTAGATCATGGAAATTTAAATCAGCAATTTCATGAAAATGTTTCACCTCGTTTGAATTCAAGGTAGAGGAAAGACAGTTTCATAAAGTGTAACCTATTTATAACTGTTTCTATTATTTACGTCACGACTATGGACCATGCCATTTGAATACAATTTTAAAAATGGAAAAAAATGAAGAGAATAATTGAACAGTGAATACTTAATGAGTTTCAGTTACATATAAATTAAGACGCTCGCGTGAGGCATTCAATTTAAACGAATATAATGTATCTTAAATGTATGAATAAAATAAGCAGTGAGTTGTGGTTCAAAAAATGCAAATTTATTTCTTTGCTAGTAAAAAAAAATCCCAAACGCGTTAACTTTGACGAAAACTAAAGCTAATTAAGAAAAAACAATTATCATACTGAGTTTAAAAATGCAGAATACAATTAGTTAAAACGTTTTGTATAAGATATTCTTCCAATACTGTAATTCAAACAAAAATTATAAACAATGTGTGATATTTATTGGTAAGGATTAAAAACATATTTGAATTGAATGGAACTATTTTATCAAGTAGACCTAATAAAATATTATCTGATTTGAGGTCAATGAATATTCTAAAGAACATTCGCACGTGCGCGTAATCCAGTGACATGTAATTAAAAACGCATTGCAAATAAAGTAAGTAATAAGCTAAGTACATAACACAGAAAGAAAAGCACTAAGAGGCGTGGTCAGAAATTTATGCACTTTCTTAGGATAGGAAATGCGCAGCTCTCCCACAGATGTTGAGTGGGATAAAAGGACAGAAACTTGAAGAATGGGCAATATGAGTGCGGATATTTGTGCAAGGGAAATAGTGTAGTTATTTTTCCTAACTCAGAAAGGACACGTAGCATAGTACAGATAGTAAAAGCAGCGTGTAGTAGTAAAATATGAGATCAAAAAAGGTGAACCAACATACAGACGATTTAAAGAGGGACATTGTGATTGAGCTGAAAAAGGCAGTGTGGAGTATGTATCGAATCTCAGCGGACATACATCTAGATCAGGAGTACTCGAACTTTTTTTTGCCGGCTCGCATACATGTGTTAGCTATTTCACGTGGGTCACATACATATGATGGCTATTTCACGCGGGCTGCATACATATGATAGCTTTTTCACGTGGCCGGCAACATGAGAATTAATGGGGGTGGGGAAATGCTTTAAGACCAAGATAACAAATAAAGTTTAAAATGTGGAAATTGATCGAAATATTAAAACACCTATTTTATTTTTTTAAAATTATTATTTTTTATTTTTGTCATTAAATTTTTCTAAAGTGGAAACATTTAAGAATCACTCTTCCACAATTTCTGCATCAGTAAACGGTTTCATATGCTTATCAATAATATAACAAATTTCATAAGGTGCCTTTGTTACAGCTGTGACATTACCACCGACAAAACAATTTTTTACAGTTGTAAAGATTATTCAAGAAAGCCTATTTATCACCTCTTCAAAGAGATCTTGGAGGATAAGTGTCATTGAATGATTCATGTTTATTGGTATTTTTAAAATACAACTCTTTCGAGACAAATCAAACAATTACTGAATCATGCTTGTTTCTCACTACAAAATAGTTAACTTCCCAATCGTCTTGAAACAATCTATTTTCTTCGAATTTAATTCATTTGCAAGATATGAAAAATAGTTAAAAATTAGTTCCACTCATAAAATGGTCGCTTCTCCACTGTTGTCTATTATCACTAATCAGAAAATAGATGTATCAATTCGCTCCCATACGACGTCGACAACAAAAAGCAAAAATGATACATTATATTTTTAACAAAGAATCATTTCCCACGAAATTTTAATAAATAATTGAATTTCTCACAGCAATGGGCCATGACCGGGCCACTTAAAAAGGCCCAGGGGGCCGAAGGTTGAGTATTGCTGATATAGATGCTTCCACATCGACTGTGAAAAAAAAAGGGTGGAACAAGGAAGTTTTTGCAAGTTTGAGAGGCAATGGCTACTTTAGCAAACATAGATTGAAACGTCCGCCAGCAAGCAATGGTGACCTCCAAACTAGTTCTGATGCTTTTTACGGCATGTGCAGAACTCCTTTGATATTTCCTTCCTTATCAGAACCATTACCCTTTGTTTGGTGGCTGGTCAAATGAACTAATGGTATTCTTTAAGATTGTAATTGACCCTGCAGGACAGACGACTCCGTATGCAACAGTGCTAAGCTAGAATGATGGGGGCAACGGAATGGGGTGTCGTGTACACGGATGAGTTACATTTCTGTTTGTCCAATGATAGTTTCCGCGTATAAGTGTGGTGCTGAAGTAGTGGGAGGTCCAAATTTCTGGAACCGTCCCACTAAGAGATAGTGCGGCATAAGGATTTGAGGTATATTTTAACAGGCTACTTAAAATTCTATGACACCCAGTGGAACGTGGATCATTTGGTGCAGTCCAGGACCCTGCCTTTAGTTCGAAAGTGCAAAATGTCTTTTATTAGCAGGATAACGTCCGATCGCATATGAACGTATCAAACAACGTGCTCTTCAAGGTGTGAATATGTTGTACTGTCCTGGCCACTACTCTTCTCAGATATCTCACCAATTGGAAAAAATCTGGGACTTGATTTGGCCCCACCTGGATCTCCTGTCACCTCTGCGGTTAGAAGAAAAGCTATCAAATAGTTGATTAGAGAGTCATCCCTGAGAATGCCAACCGTATTCGTATTCCTTTGTTCCTAGTTACTCCATCTCTCTCTCTATCACCCCCTCCCTCACAGACACGTTAGTCTTACGACTATCATTTTAAAATAAACATCACTTATTGTTTCTTGCTTTCTTTCTCTGCTTGCTGAGTTTCTTAACTTTCTGGTCTCTTCTTGGTGCTGAATTTTCAACATTATATATATATATACGTAGACTATAACAGATATATCTTAAAAACATCTTTACAACGCAAAATTTAAAATGTCTAATTCTTTTATAACAATCCTGTAGCTTAAATAAGTTACAAAGTTTTTATAGAAAAACAATGGATGGCTTAATGTGTGTTTAGAATTTTCACGCTTTACCTTCAGTTTTGCATAAATTTCAAGAGAATTCTTTGGATACGGAAAAAGAGCTTATTGCGTGACACAAATCATGAAAGCGTAGTCAAAGAGAGAAAGTCTTTATGCATAAAACTACAATTACCTACAGAAGTTCCGTGATTGAAAAGAATATGCACAATGTGTTACATGAAATACAGAATAAAGCTGTATATTTTGCATATAAAGAACGTTACCTTTGAATTGTTACTGGCTGTATAAATTTTTACTTTTCATATAAACTTTCAACCAAGAAAAATAGGATGATTTTTTGGTAGACATGTTGAACATATGTTTTTTCTCTTTCAATTTTATTATAATACGTATACAAACAAGCATTAAGCACCAAAATTCCTCGTCCGCCAATTAAAATAGGTAGAATTGAAATATGTGTGTGTTTTACAAATTACACACTATTTTCTACATCTTTGCAAGTATATAAAATTGTATGACTATTAATTTTGGTTAATTTTTTCCATAATAACTTAATGCTTTTTGTTAGCACTTATAATTAATAAACAATTACATTTTATTTCTTTTTTGGTCGACTTCTTTTAACAAAAATATTAATATGAGATGAATTTTCCTCTTTACAGTAAATAAATTTGTAAGACTTTGAAATTATTTGAAACTTTACATTTTACTATATTCCTTCATATTTTTCATTGGTAAGAAAGCAAAATGTCATAATAAAGTACGCTGGTAGTTAATTTCGAAAACTCAATAGAAATTTAAGCAACTTTTAATGACTATAAAAAGGTGTGATTTTGATTCTAGGGATTTCTTTGTAGTTGTTCTTGTAGCTTATCCTCGAAAGATCTGACATATGTCAGATAAGCTCCAGAAGGTTATTGACTGCTAAAAATCTATAATAATAAGGGGATCATAATTTGTCCCCCTTAGAAAGTCCGAAGTGAACCAGAATATCATCCGGTGAAGCTGGATGGTCACAGCATTTTTTACAAGTAGGAGGGGGGGGGGGTTCTACCACTATCAAAGGAAATCCATTTAAATTAGCTACTTCTTAGTCTAGCCAGATCAGTTTGAGAACCACGGACACATTTGATTTCCAGGAGATGTTCCTGTGTAGTGTGTGCGTTGCAGTGATGCCATTTATCAAAATGTCGCATTTGATTCTTCGAGTTAGTTACAATAAGAAACAATAAGCAATATATGCATAACAATTAACAGAAAGTAAAAAACGTAACCCGAAAAAATATTGCATTGTGATGCTTTACGTGGATACAGAATATATAAAACAAATGTATATCAACAACAACGTACATACTACTGTTTCAAGAAGAAAAAGAAGCGAGAAAAAGGATTTTGAATGAAATCACTTATATTATATGGATTAAAATCTTTAGAAAAGATTGTCTGCCAGTTATAGAAAACGAAACAGTATTTCTTCATGTAATGATAAAATATTTGATCACGTTGAAGAAATTTCACATTTTTTTTTATGATGAAACTTTAATACGATGGTTCATAGTATAATTCAAATTTTGAAACAAATTATAGACGGGAATCATTAATCCCTTAGCTGCCTCTGGCATATATAACCGTCTATTTTAACCAGTGTATTGAGTGCATTGACGTATATATACGTCTTTCCAAAATACAATTCCTTTTTTTTTTGCCTATTATTTTTAAAATTATTCCGAAAGATTTGCAATGTTATAAAATGAGTTTAACAGTAATTGAGAAGGATTTACTAATTTTAGAGAAAATTTCTTTATTTGTGCCTTTTCTTTTCCCCCCAATAGGTCGCATATTTGCGCTATGTGAAAAACGGCGGCACTGGGGAGCGAATCGCGTAACATTTTTTTTCGATTTAATAACATACAGTCAACGAAAATGCTTTGATAAAGTATCGACTGTAATGAAGAGAATATATTGTATACGAATTCGAAGTAATAATTATTCGCAGAAGGCATTAACTTATCGTACATTATTAAGTATCGTCCATACGCATATAAACCAATAATTCAATTTACAATTCAATAAAATGGAGAATTACAATTCCCCTATATAACATATAATCAATTCCCATACTTGTCAAAACTGAAGTATATTATACTGTAGACCTTTATGTATATACATGATTAAAGTTTCGGATACCCCGTAAGAGGTTGACAATGAACTGGACAAATGCCTATAATTTGAATTGTGATGAAATTATAATACGAATGGAAAATCGCTCAAAGCTAGTTGTGTGCATCAGTCGATTATTTGGTAATGCACAGATAAAGCAACATTGGAAGGTATAAAGTGCTGAAGTTACGACCATTCCCGCAGGTGAAAGCTGTTTCGGTCTTCGAAATGTTTTAGAATATCAAATGCAAGCAATGATTGCTATGAATATGTTCACGTGAATGATAATACCTATAATATTATTAGTGGAATTATATGCTATTTGGGGCAAGAGCCGATTAATAACCATGGTAATTAAAACTGTATTATGTTACGGAATATCAATAAAACAAATGTCTGTTTCATGAGACTTCGAAAATGTCGGAGGATGTATTCCAAAGCATTAGAAAGATAAATATATATATATGATCAAATTTTGGTTAGATATTGTAGCTCGTACTAGTTTTTCATTTTTAGATGAAATTAAAAGCTTAAAATATATATCGTAAAGGAATGCAGTATGCCTGTCAGAAATTTCGATGATAAAATAATTAAAAACTATATTTTCTTCAAGGAACAAAAAAATGTACCTTTTTTATTGTTATATGGCAATTGTTAAGAATTTAATCGTCATTCATTTTTAAGTTTAGCAGACTGTAAGTGGCAACGAACGATTTTATTGACAATTGGAAGACGCTGAGCCACATGGCACCCTTTACAAAGTAACATATCGTATAATTCCTTCTGGTATCCCTGTTTTATTCCACATATTCATATTTTATAATGTTTTACCTAAAAATATTATTTTACTTACGAACTCGTACTCTTTTTAGTAAGCGCGGCTTTGTTTTGCTTTTTACTTTAAAATGACCAGACTTAAAATTAGTATTCCAATTAAAATGCTTTGTTTTGTCAGGGAATTTGTATGAAAACTTTTCATCAGATTGTTTAGCTGTTTTGCGCTGCAATTTAGATGAGTGAAATCGTATTAAAACAGCTTGTTCTTTCATTACAATTACAGCTATAGTTTAATTTTTTGAACAGTAGATAAATATTACAAGATATTAATATAGAGAGTATGATAAAGGAACATAGTTGATAATGCTATTATCAGGAATGACTCGAAGCAATGTATATATTGTCAGGAATGGAATGGAAATCTTTGCTCGGGCATTTTCTTCAGTCAATAAATATTCTAAATGAAATGTTGAACTTTCAGTTAATTTTCTGAATGCTTAGTCTGCTGTCTGTACAAATTATTTAATGACATTTGGTATGTTTTCAGTCCTTTTAAATGTCAAATGCCACCTCAAGCCTTCAAACCGTTAAACAATACAAAATTTCTTTCAAAGTCTGTAAATTGTTTTAGTAATTTCTTAAAGTATTTTTATTGTTTATTACCACCTTATACAACGTAAAATAACATTTCTAAGTCCTAACTTCCTTTTAATTAGTTCAATTACTAACGGGCAAAGCAAGAACCTTCTTTTGTGCTGATTGTATACGATTTATAGACATTTTAAAAGTATGATGGAAAATAATGCATTTCAGTTAACTTTTTATGTGCTGGTTTTCTAAATATTCATCACGATCTTTCTAGTTGAATATTTGAAAGAAACTTTGTGCCCAATAATTCATTTTCATTGCTATCATTTTTATTAAATGAATTAACTTTTAGGAATATTCGATCACGGGGTTTAATAAATATATTCGATATTTAGATTTGGCTGAAAATTTATAAGGAAAATTTTATCTAATCTCTTATAAGTAGCAAATCATTAAGTATAAGCAAAGTACAAAAAACGTAAAAACATTGTTTTCAGAATAAATACACAGCGTATAATTATACCAATCAGAATTTAGATCTAAGCTAAAAAAATGGACTACATCAAGAGAAATATGATGCAATATTAATTCTTTTCAAAATCATATTTACTTAAATTTGTATGGAGCAAAATCAGTTAAGTTTCCATTTTATCTTTAATAGCTAATTTAAATCAAGTGTATAAATAAATTACTTCATTTGAAATATAGCTATATTTTTCAATCAACAACTAAGTAAAAAGTACAAACATTTTTTACGCCTGCATCGTTTAAAGTTGTTTAAGAAGAATAACAAAGTGTTGAGACTTTGAAAAATACTTTATGTGTGAAATATAATTTAACAAATTCTTGAGGAAAAAAATTCCATGACCTTTTAAACCACAACAACCATCTACAAAAAAAATCACTCAAATGAGAAATATATCAAAGAATAAAATAACACCATTATTTTATTCTTTGTATAGTAATTGTACGTAATTTTTTAATGTGTTATAGCAGTAAAATATACTTATGTTGAAATTTAAAACAAAGATATATTACAATACAATTTTTGTGTTGTATGAAAATTTTTGTTACTCCATAGAGACCAAATTTTTAATCAAGACCCCTCCTCCCCAATCAGTGGTGTCGCACTTCACCAATAATAAAATCTGGTCACCTTCTTTTAAACCAATATCATATTTAAACTATTCAAAATCATTAAACTTTATAGCCACATTTAAGCAAAGAAAACAGGCCAAGACATATCAATGAATTAACTGAACAAAGTTACACTGAAGAAAATACAATATAAATTGTATGGAGCTAAAATGGCCATTACTGTGTTTCAAACATTTCCCAGAATATATCAATTCAAACTAAATTAAGAGAAGAAAGGAAAGAGTCAATATGATAAGCAATGATCCTCCCATTTTCTTTCTAAGACCACCATAAAATCAAAGCTTTGCCAAGTATATCAAAGTAAATGTTGACTTAGTTCACGTATTAACGATAATTGTATATTTATAGGAAAGGGCATAACGGATCATGGTCGAAGATCTACCTATCTTAATTTCTTATCCACCCTGAGAAAATCATTATGACAGTCGTTAAGTGGTAAAGATAACAGAACCCAGTTTCGAAACATCATGTTCCTAGATATGCGCCATTCATGAGATTAATGCATTACAGTTTTATGTATCCAATAACATAATTTTCTTGTAATAAAGGAATCATATCATGTGAAATGTCAAAGAAACATAGAAACTAGTGTTTTTGCTACAAATGCTGGGGAGATTTGCAGAACTATACAAACGTAAACATTTACTTTTGAATTAATGCATTAAATTTCACAAAAAATAATTTTAAAAAAATTAAAAGCATTGTTTTTTTTAAAGTATAATAAAATATATTTTATTTAAAATAAAAAATATTACTGTAATTATAAGGCAAGTAAAGTTAGCTCTTGCAAGAAATTGCAAATTATCATATAGATAAGTGCTCGACAACCTTTTTAACGCCGCGGTCCGATCAACGTTGGATAATTTAACCACGACCCACAGGGAGGGGGCGTTGATTTCTTATATTTTAGATTGTTTTTCATTTAATAATTTTAATTGAATTGTATATTTTAACCCGGCACTTCAAGCGCGAAAAAAACAAACTTAACTTCACGCGCAGGGTATCTCATACCCAAGGGCGTTTACATTTTGTTTTTACCGTAAAATTTGCATACAAATGTGAAAAAAGAAGAAAAATCTGAAATGCAATGCGTTTATTAGACTTTCCCAACACAAATTTAGTTTTCCTGTTCTTGTTATTAGGACATTCAGTACATTATTTATACACTCCTTTAGTCTTCATCGAGAGTGAGTGCCATGTTTTCACTGTGGATCTTATTTTTTTTTATTTCGTAAAAGCAATGCTTGCTAATTTCAACATTCTTTACATTATTCTGTAAATCGAAATCCAAAACACTTCAGAAATCAGCGTCTGGCTCAATGTTTAACAGGTGGTTTCTGACTACTTAAAAAAATAATTTGCACATGTCGCAATGTTCAACAACACAAAAAGTATTGTTATAGGCTAACAAGATTACATTTTATAGCCATTGAGTTTGATGTGTTTATTTTATCAAGGATGATAATTGCTCTCTCAGTTAAATTACCTGGATAGATTTCAGTAGAGGAATCGTATTTTCTACTATACTCTTCATCATTCATTTCTTCCTCATCCCCGCATAGAGTCTTTCTTCATCCGAAAATACTGTTGTGCTATATCTATTAAATACTGTATCTGTTAAATTACTTAAATATCACATTTCTTCATCATAACTATAATAATACGACATTGCATGAGAAAGATTTTAAAGCATGATCATGCATTTAGAACCGTAACGGCGCGATTCATGCTCAGGGTATGACATACCCGAAGAGGCGGTATCCAAAATTATACCTTTAGAATTCGCCTATAAGCTAAGGCCCCTCAAAGGATATGTCCTTAATATCAGCTACACGAGAAACTATTAATTTTTGAAAAAGGTTTAGATGGAGTCTTGAAAAAAGTTAGTTATTAAAAAATATGTATAGTATTTCTTCCTGAATATAAAACTAATTATGTGCTTTATACAGAAAATGCAAATCTGGTGCAAAATTAGAAGCTACTTTCAGCTTAGCATCTAGTGTTAGATGATTATTAAGTAAATTATAGAACAATCAAATGTTATAATTACAGAAAATATAACTCAAAAAATATATCTATTACTTCAGGAATTGTGCGAACTTTTTAATCTTTAACCAATCCATTAAATTTAACTCCTTTTGAATTTTAACAGAGGTACCTTTCAGTATAATTTCGTAAAGTTTAATTAAATTTACCCATTAAAACATTAATCGAAAGGAATGTTCTGCAAAGAAATTATTCCTGAAAGCATTAGCCGAATCACTGCTAAATCATTCGTTGATTCTCAGGATACACTCTAGAAAAAAATTTCAATTTCTCACCATATCTCTCCAAGATCCAGAAAAAATGAAACTTTAAACATACGATTTTTATTTAATAAGCATATTTATAATTGTAAATTTATCGGGAAATAATAGACTTTCCAAAAAAAAAAAAATTCTATACTTCCCTTTTTGAAATAAATAGATTATTTTTACTGTAATTCTGTATCCTATTTAAGATACTGTTGGGCGAATGTTTCTGTCGCCAAACCGAGTGAAGAGTTAGCCAAGTTAGTTACCGTTTACAAACGCAAAACTAACGGCTGATAGCTCTGTTATCTCTAGCAACCCTACTAACTATATAATAGCGGTAATTAAGCCATTTTACTTTTCTGGTTACTGTTTATACGTGTGAGTACGGAAAAACTGAAGAAAATGAATCGAATGCAAGGATTAAAGATTTATTTTTTGAATCATTCGGGAGCAATAGGGCTGAAGAAACTAATTTAATGGTGTAAGATTAAAGGTTTGATCATTCTAAAGTATGAGTGCACGAAGAGTGGAAGTTGTATGAGATTGAGTGAGAGAAATTTAATTGGCAGATTCGTTAGGAGGTAAAAATCAGCGTGTGTGACCAAAAGCATAAGAAGTACGAGGCTTAGCACGAGTTTTTGAGAATGTAAGGAATTTTTCTGTTTACTAGAAATTGCTTTGGAATATTGTTAAATGAGCTGTTGTAAATGAATTGCTTATAAATAGGAATACCCTGTTTGACCATGTTTTGTCGCGATATTGGAATGATTGCTATTGTGAATGAAAGCACGACAACTGGTGGACAGAAACTCAATGTGTGACTGAGACATCCAATAACATATGCCACAATTAGAAATTCAGTAACAACTGGCCGAACCATTTAAATGTCAAAGCTAGTTCCTTTTATATGTCAGAGCATGTATTGTTGTTGCTATTAGTAACAATTCCAAGACTTTATGTGAACTACAATATCATTCAATCAATCACTAGGGACTCATTACAAAGTGTCTTTATAGGTGTTTATTTCAGCAGGAGAGTGACAGCTACAATACCATCAAATAAACCATCAGGGAGTCATTCCAATGTCCTTTCAGCGAGACAGGCTTAGAAGTGTCATGCCCTTGAGAATACCATCATATAAAACCATTTGAGATTCAATTAGAAGTTTATTTATGGGAAGAAATATGTGGCAGTTCAACATCTTGGAAAATCCAAGATTAATAAATGATACTTGTTACCAATCGAGCAGGAATATTTTTGAGGGATTGATTTTCAAAAGTTACTAAATAATGCAAATTGTAGCCTCCACAGATTGAGATATGGAGTGCTTGATTTTAAACACACATCAAGCAGGATTTATTTTCATCTGTTTGTTAATATGCCAATATATGTTTTGTATGGACAATAAATATTCATATGATCTTGGTACTTAAAAAGCAGTTTTGAACTATCTGGGTATATGTGACTAGATTCCCCATTAATTCTTTAATATTGACTTCAATATTGAGGGCAGAAGTGATACTTTTTATTCCAAACGAATTTCTAGTGTTAAGAAACAAAGAGTAATAAACAGTTATATATTTGTAGAGCATATTGATTTTAAACTCCTTAAATCAAATACTAATTCAAAATTAATAAAACCGAATAAACACACATCAAAACTACAGCATAAAATAGAATAAAAACTAAAATAGACAGAAGAAGTTACGCCTTGGAACATTAAATGCAAACAAATTATATGTGTTGATGAAAAGTTTGAATGCCTAAAAAATTACAAACACCATGGAGTGCTCAAGAGCATCTTGTTACCATTTTATTGCGTCACTGACAAAAAAATGCATTAGTCACAGGTTACCATATATAGCTTATAAATGTTATTCATATGCTTCAAGTATAGATTACAATTTTAAATGGCTGTTTTCTAATCCATTTAATACTTATATTTCTACATTTTCATTTTTAATCTGAACTCATAGGCAACAGTTATACGTATGTATGAATGTATAGTTGTTCAATACCTCAGTTTGCAAATGTCATACTGTGACTATAATTTCCTTTGTTATAATATATTGTTGTTTTGTTTTAAACTATATTTATAGTAATTTAGTTTTTACATTTATGATTACATACATTTAAAATAAATATAATAATTTAGGAATTTTTGTATAACATATGCAATATAATATGTGTAATGAAAAATAAGTTATAACACACAGCTGTAATTTATAAATTATTCAAAAGTTTGACAGCCAAGAAATAATTTCAGAGCTACATATGCAACAAAATAGTCATGAAATCAAAAGATTGAAGAAAAAAAGTGCATTACTAAATCAGCAAAAATTTAATAAATCGATATATAGATTTCAATTCGTATAACATTATCTTAAATCATTATACTTTAAGAATGAGTTGAAGCAATTTTTTATAGTTCCTCAGGCATTCAGATATAAAATAAATTTATTACGACGGGATAAACATATTTCAGAAACAGTATCGGTAATTTAAGCAACTGAATAAAAATGTTATGGATTTTGTTATTTTTTATTGATTAGTACTAGTTTGGAAAACTTATATTCAATGAATTTATTTTCTTGGAATTTTTAGGAAATAGTATTATTTAGTTAAACATTTTGTTTTCAGGTACATTTCTGATATTTATCAGAACCCTATTCATAAGTAAAGTAAAAAAGACTCAACGTAGTTCATAACATTCTTTGATGAAGATCCGGTGGCCGCGGTAGCCGAGTGGATTCACATCGGATCGTGGCTAGCATGTTATGAGTTCGATCCCAGTACCACTAAAGACCCACCGTGTATTTGAGCGATGCACGTTAAATCTGTCGAGAGCTCAAACGTCCTCTCATTGGTGTGGTGTGGTAGTTAGGAGAGGGGGTGCCAGCTCAGGTGTCGTCCTCGTCACTTGACCATGGTTCAAAATTACGCGGACCGTTCCCAAAAAAAGCCCTCGTGTAGTTGAACAGTGGGACGTTAATATTCACTCACTCACTCACTTGATGAAGATCCGAAAAACACTTCATCATATTACATGAAAAATAATTGATTTACCTGTAAATTTTGCTTTCTGACAGTTTAGCAGATTTTTTTTTAAATGAATACGCAGCATTTTTCTTACCTGCAATAATAAAAAAACGAATAAATGATACAATTATTTAACACAATAATAGTATAAACATCTTTAAAATACCTTAAAATAAAAGGTATTTTATTGCACTCTTTTTATTGTTATCTGTGCTTGAAATAATGGTACATTTTAATTACAGATCGAATACATTTTACGTAAAAGAAATGAGATTATTAATAATATTACTTTTTACCCTAATTACTCAAACAATATAAAAAGTTAACAATAACCATCTTACTACAAGTTGATTGGATACAACTTTTCTGGATCATAATTTTCCACTTTGGAATAGTAATAACCATATATACGAGCGTGTGTTTATGTATAACAATTGTTTATTATTATTTTTTCATTTGTTTAACTATTTAGAATAGTGTGCGTGTGTAACCATGTTTATTTGAACAGAGCTACATGAAGAAAACTCAAATATTTATGTTGAAACAATCAGTCAAAACTGTTATATTATACGTTCTATCAATTAAAATATATTTATTTAGCCACTTTCATGATAAAATTTGAGTTCACTATCTCACATTAAGAAGTAATATCAGCTCATTACTTACATAATAATTATGTCTACATGATATACATTTAAATTGCAAAAAAAACTATAAAAAGACTGATTGAATTACAATTCTGAACGTATTCATGTACTTTAAAATAAAGTATAAGATAAAATACATCACAAAACTAATAAAAAGATGTACTAAAAATATTTTACAGTTATAATTTTCCATTACAAAAAATTTTAAAATTCTTCTTAAAATATGATAAATTTTTTGTGTGATGTATTTCTACTCTTTCATATGGAAAAGCAAGCCATCATTTAGAAAATACTCATAATTGCAATAAATAACTCAATTGTAAAGTATATTTTTACTGTATGCCTTATGAAAAACTAAAATTGCTTAATCACAATCATTATATTCATATATATCTATATCTATTTGTTTATCCTGCTATGCCTGAATAACATTTATAATATCCTTAACTGAAGGATCGAGTATAGTTATGTTTTATTCTTCAAGGAGCTTATAATAAAACGTACACAATTAAGCATGTGCTATTATAATTGCAATGCTATTAAGTCTAGCAAGCAAAATTGATGCATGCATATTTAAATAAAATCATTTTCTTATTAGTAATATATATTTATGAAGTGATTTTGCTTTATGGTTTGGTTCACTTAAAATCTCTTATTATTCATGAAATGGTAAAAAGTACAAATTTATAATTTATTTTAAAGAAGTAATAAATTACAAATAAATGCATTTCATTTCATTTCCTTCAATTTCCAACCAAATAACTTTTTTTTCGTTGCAAAAATGTTTAAAGAGTTTTAATATCTAACCGAAAAATAAAGTCTTCTTATTGATTGATTAATTTTTCGCTATGCATTAGTGCAAGGGTGGACAACTAGCAGTCCGCTAAAACAGCCAGAAAACCAAATGTAGAAAAAAATCAGAGGCTAATGCAGCGCTTCTAGAGATAAAGTTTTGTACATATAGAGTTCATAACGAGGAGTTCCACGATTACCGAGTCTTTTTATTAAGAAACTCCTAAAACAAATGAGAAAATTACTCAAAAATCGACAGCGTTGTAAACTGTCAAAAGGCATTGCTTTCTTACAAGACTACTGCATGCAGCAAGACACACGTGTAAGCTCCCGTAGACGTTGAGTGAGTGAGTGGATATTAACGTCGCACTGTCAGGTACACGAAGGCTTTTGGCGACGGACCGCGTAATTTTGAACCATGGTCAAGTGACGCGGACGACACCTGAGCTGGCACCCCTCTCTCCTAACTACCACACCAACGGGCCTGTAGACGTTGAAGTTAGAAGTGAAGGGTCCCCTGCGTTATCACACAAACCTATTACCTCTCATCCTCCCCAACCCATGCTTTTGGCCCCATGAAAGAACTTTAAGAGACACGATGCCACTCGATAAATCTGGAAATCGAGAATGGCTGTTCGACATAGGACGGAATTTCATTGCGGAAGAGTATGAAACACATGTGAAAAACCATGCATTGACAAATTCTTATAAAGTTAAAGGGGCAATTATGTCGAAATGTTAATTTTGCATGGAATTTTAAGATATGAACAAGGTATCGTAAAATATCGATACTGTTCTGTTTTTTTAAACAGTGCAACAAACTTTTTGACTTATCCTCGTATACTTCAGACTAAATGATTAAATATATCTTGCAATGTATTTTTTATAGTTCAATTTTATATATAAATATTCAATTTTGTTTCCAGTATCTCTAAAGGAAAAAAAAAGAAAACATTCTAAGCAATTATGTGCTGTAGGTAAAGGACTGAAATGAAAATATGTTTTTCAATATTGAAAGAATTTAAACCCTTTCAGCATACATATTGATGTTCTATAAATACTTCGAGTATAATGATATGCTTCGATCACCGTGGCCTCCTTTATGTATCAGCCTGACATCATGGACCCTCAAGATTTATAGAATACTCCTCCCCGACTTAGTATTCTTGATCGAAATCCATGTTCTGGTAGAATTTTTTCGTTAGGTGCAAGTTAATGATCTAATCTAGGAATTTTCACGAGAGCTTACAAGAGAGACTACGTGTACCATAGGTTAAGAACCTCTGGTATACATACCTCTCAATACTGGTACTAAATTCAATATAACTTATTGCTGTAGGGAGGTTATTTAATGAAATAAGCTAATACTATTAGCAAGTTTTAGGATACAATAAAGGAAGAATTTAAGAAAAAATTATTCATAAAGTTATATTCAGTTAAATATGCATATATCAGTAAAAAGTAAAGAATACATATTGGACTTAAGTCCAGTAATTTGTATATCAACCGTGCCTTACCTTACAAGATCAATAACTCACCCATTAGCCATTAAACACTATCCAAATATATCTATACCAACAATTACAATTACATTTCAATCAAATGCATAGCTTCTCTCAATATAATCCCACATTACACATAATCAAATTCTAAACTGACAGAACTAGAGAACATAATTGGGAAATTAAATATACATTACTAAAGGACTTTAGTATAATAAGAGATTGACAACGTACCGGGCAAACGTTCCCCAAATGAATTCTGATGAAATTCTAATATAGGCGTAAAATCCTTTAAGACAATTAATGCGTTCCGGTCGATTATTTCGTAATTCGAGGGATGGCTGGAGGGTAGGAAGTGAAGGGGTTACAAGCACTTCCTTCTCGAATATATAGAACGATCAAATTTACCTTTCTTGCACCGATTATACTTAACAAACCAATATGTTGATATTTAACGTTGCACGGTTACTTTATTGGCGACCTCAACAAATAATTATCGCGAAGTACGCTGTCTTAAACAATAAAAAAATGAGTGATAAAATTTTTTGATCCATAATTATTCCAGGATAAAAGATAAATTGCAAGGAAACATTTATTGAGACAACCATGAAATTCTCCCGATTGTTGGAAATTCTTCACTGTTTGTTTCTATTTCAATAACATCTCCAATGGACTAAATTCATGACGGTCACATAATAAATGAAATTCCGTGTTCTCCAATGAATTAAAAACTGAAGTTAGGCTTGTATTTGTTGTTCTACTTGCAAAATTCATATAAAATTTCAAATGAGATAATTTGGTAAAGATGTTCAAGTATTAAGGTTATATGTTTACTTATAAACAAGATCATTTGGGATACCTATGCGCCTTATTTTGTATAAAACAATCATTAGACGTATGGATCTGAAATTTTGACTTAGGCTAAATCACAGACTGAACAGATACAGACAGTTCTTAGATGTATCTTTAGTGTTGTGAATGAGATTAGATTGTGGAGACAACGACTTAATTTTGAACTATGTATAAGCTGTTTAAAGAAGCAGATATTAAATCCATCAAGGTTGTTTGAGGTTTGCGGCAGTGGCAGTTTATCCATTGGGCACTTCGGGCAAGCTCCCAGGAGACGGATAAGCTGGACCTATCCAACTTTTCTGGAAAAAATCGTTCCATCAGTGGTAAGAGAGCCGGTAGGCCTTCTGCGCCCAGGGCCAAAAATTAACTTAAATCCGAACTGGTTTGCGGGTCACATCTGCCGTATTGACTTGACGTTCAGAGTTTTTAATTACAAACCTTTTGGAACTAGAACTAAGGGTAGGCACAGATTGAGATGGGCTGATTGTGTGTAGGACGATTTATAGTTTTAATACTGACTAATTGGAGAACTTGAGGCCCAGTGGTAGTGTATCGCACTTCCACACCACAGGTCCGGGCTCTATTCCCGGGCGGGGAAAGTTCGACTCGACCTTTTATCCTTACTGCAGTGGGTCGATAAATGAGTACCAAGCTTGCTTGGGGACTTAAACACTGGGGGTGTCGCTTCAGACTGACCACCTGTTCGGGACATCTGCTATGCACCTCAGAACTCAATGGTCATGTATACCGGGATGAGCACAATAGCGCTACTGCGTTTGAATGTGAATTAGTCGCTAAGCGGAGATCGTAATGGAAGAGGGTTCTTGAGAAGACATTGGCCCACCCTTTGTTGTTGTGCCAATAGATGAAGAATGTGCGTTATTATTGTTGACTAATATATATTTTTTTAAAAGAAATTTATTGTAAAAAGCAAAAGTTGGCAACAGTGAAATGTATGATTTGATTGGTTTGAAGCACGTCATTGCATTTATCACGTGACAATAATGTCAAATGGATTTATGAATTGATTGGCTGAAAACACGTGATTACAGTTATATGTGACTATGACGTCCTGAATTCAACCCATTTTTGATTATGTATAAATTACTAAAATATATATGAATTGATTAATAAAATACTGTTCAAATTTTATGAGTCTTACTTTAATTCTACTCGATTTATGAGATAAACCTAAATTCTTTATAATATATTTTTGAAAATTAATTCATTATTAATGAAACCAGGTATTTGAAAAAAATGCCAAAAATAAATCATTGGTAGTTAAAGCAATATATTTTTTATAACAAATTAGAAAATTCGATATTATAGTTGATGGAAAAGACGCTATTCTATGGTTTTTATGTAATAAAAATTGCAATAAATATTAAATTGTTCACTGGAAGTCTTAATATTCTTTTTAAAATTTACTTTTAAATTATTCATTATTTTTAATGCAAATAACCATGAAGGAAATCTGAGGAAACATTCACTGAAAATAAAGAATAAACTTTCTAAGTAATCGCTGTTATTTTTTCCTCAAATAAACCGGATTTAATAAACAATTTATTTTTCAATTTGATAGTACCTGCATAAAATAGAATTTGAATGAAAAATTGAGAAATAATGAATTTTTGATTCACATTATCTATATTATTCTTATTATTATTTTGAATGTTTAAGTTTCGTTTAATTGAATTTTCTTTCATAGAATACTTAAATTCAACGAAACAAAAAAAAATATCTAAATTATAATATATGAGTCATATGAATACATTGCCTTCTTTAAAAAAAAGTATGAAAGTAAATTGTTATATATGAATAATTATTTACAATATGAGAATCAATGTGAATGTGAGGTTTGTTTGTATTCTCTTTTATTTATGGAAAATACTTTTGAATAAAATTTAAAACTTATGAAGAAGTAAAAAGAATACCGCATAAAATTTTTTGCTGAAACTTGTGAGGAATGAAATGATTTTTATTTTTAGAAACATTCTATCAAAACAAAAACGAAACTCTTTTTAAAAATAAAAAATATAAATCTTAAAATAATTTACACGTATTTTATGCACACATAGCGTCTCTCTTAATACGGATTCCTATTAAAATATATGTCTCTTCCCAGAATTAGCCCATATTTTAGATAAATGTCTTGTTATTTATATAAAACAGTCAGAAATTGATAGTAAAATTTGACGAATGAATTCCTAAAACTAATATAAAAAAGGCGTACATGGTGTATACGAAATTATTAAATTAATCAAAATGTCTGTGTTGTTTTTTCTAATAAAGCCTATTTATTTGTAAGTTTAAAAGAAACGAGAAACGTCACTTTTGGGAGCATGCTACTCAACTTCATATTGGACGAACAGAGGGCGTGCTGTCCTGAGCGACTAATTTGGGTTTATAATATGCAATTGGAACGCTCTTTCTGATCCAAATTATTTTCGATTCCTTGTTATTTCACATGGAATGACTTATTGCTGTGTACAAAGTTTATGTATTGTTTATTTTGCGCACCAACTATTAATTATCAAGCATTATTTTTGTCCCATATGTAGTATAAATGCATTGTGTACTGAAAATTGAATCGTTAATTTTTTTAAGGTATCCGGAGTACTTTTAAAAAAATAGCATATTTAAACATTATAAATGCTTTATAGTACTCAATATCAATAAATACTAATATATAACTATAACAGAATATACTTAAAATAAATTACAGAAATTTTACAAAAATCACAATTAAAAAAGTGAAATTTTAGCAATATTTTTGAAAAACAACAGAGCAATTACAGAACAAAGTAATAAACTTATATTAGTAAAAGTATTACTAAAACAAATTAGATGCATTTATCTAGAAAATGTACCAAAATTTTAACTATTTATTAAAATTTGAAAATGTTAGATCTGATTGAGTAAACATTATAAGAAATGTGACATTCTTTATGTGACCATGATTTAAATAACAAGCCACGACTCAAAAAGTATTCATACAATAAGAAATATTTTAGTACATTCTTTAGAAAATAATATAATTATCAGGTTCAAAAAGTTTTATAGAAATACATATGTAACATTTTGAGTTATCAGATTCGCCATGATAGATTTTGAGCAATTAAAATGCCACTTCTGGTAAATTAAAGACCCAATTCCGGTTTCCCTAAATTTAAAGAATTGATTGTAACTTGCCCTCTATGTAGCGTAGAAACAAAACAAGGTATGTTTTGTAAAGCCACAGAAGATAGCTCTATTTCATATATTAAAAAAAATATCTGTCTTGACCGAATGTGGTCATTTTCAACGTGTTCGGATATGAAATGTATGGAACATTAGTCATAAACAATTCATTCAGGCCTGATGAATTCTTACACCGGTACAGTAGTTTTTATAAACATCAATATATTACTTTATTTTAAAATATAAGTACAATAGAGATTCATTATACCTGGAATGAGTGAATATTTACGCCGCACTGTTCGGCGACACGAGGGCTTTTGGCGACGGTCCGCGTAATTTTCAACCATGGTCAAGTGACGCGGACGACACCTGAGCTGACACCCCCTCTCCTCCACACCACACCAACGGGAAGACGTTTGAGCTCTCGACAGATTTAACGCATGCATCGCTCCCCTACACGGCGAGTATTCAGTGGTACTGGGATCGAACTCATGACATGCTAACCATGATCCGATGCCAAGACCACTTGGCTACCGCGGCCACTTCATTAACTGGAATCCGCTGGCGATGGAAAATTTTACAATTCAATACGATCCTCAGGAATGAGAATCAGTGTATCTTATCCAAAACGCATGTTAGTTTTTCATATCTAAATTAACTCATTCTGCAGTATATTCTTCCTTTTAACTTTAGCCACATTTGAAATGAGAAGTTATATCTTAAGAAAGATGCAGCAAGCATTTACAAATAATCAGATTAACAATGCAATTGATAAAATTTGCATGTTTGCACCAAGATATTCCTAAAACAATAAGTGAAAAGATATTTTGCAAGTGGCGAATCTGCAATTCATTTCGAATGATTTATGTCTTGACCATCTAGCTGAATTTGTGAGTAAACAGTTTATTCTATGGAGAAAAATTAATATCTATTAAAAACTTTGGGACATCTATTCCTGAAATTATGCTTCTATAACTGAAATACTATTTCAAGGCAATTGCTTCCGAAATATCTCATAGTTCTTTCGAGGAAAAAGAGATGGCCTCATTCGAATAATTAGCAGGAGATGAACTGTTGCAAGGATAATACAATTTCAAAGAATCTTTTTTTGCAGGTTATGTAAACTGGCTGGAGGGTACACAAAAGGGAGTTTTTAAATTATCCCTTTTATTCTTTCCAGCTGAAAAAAAACCTATAAAATGTTGAAACTATATAATTCTTATAGTGACAAAAGACAAAACACTATTTTTTTAAAGAATATTTAGACAGCTTTCTCAAACCCACCGGAAATTGAGATTCTCAAGAAGGCATCCATTTGTTAAAGATTGTAATAGCAAAATATTCACTAGGTCAAGTACCAGATAAATTTGTACACTGGAGCGTATTCAAAATACATACAGTCAATAGATAAAGTAATGAATACACCTTCTGAAAAAAAGTCAAAAGAAGCTACTATACAACTTTTTAAAGTGAACTTTGCATCCCTGAATGTCAGATATAGGAATAAAGCAGGAAGTCAATTATCTATTATAAATAAGACAGCTATATATAAGATTCCAGTAGTTGAATATTATTTTAAAAAGTCATATTTGCAGAAATACATGATTATTGTTGTTTGCTTAGTTGGTCCTTTAGATCTAAAATAGACGAAATTGTTGGGAAGGCAAGATAAATTGTCTAAAATTATAAACAAATATCAAAAAGAGCAATGTGGAAAATGAAGTTGTCGGAAATCAGCGAGAAGATGCACAAATTATTAGACAAAAATGCATGCCCACAACAGGGCAAATAAAACAGGATTAAACACTAGTAAAGGAAATCCATTTTAAAACAAAACAGTTCATGGGGAGTCTTAAAAAGCATATGTATGTCGTTATGCTGTAAATGTGTTGTGAATGTGAGACTTGGATGTTGATGTGACTATATATGTGTGCAAATATTTTAAAATGAAGACAAAAATTATCGTTTAAAAGATCATGATTAATAAAAAGTTCAATGAAAAAAAACATCAACTACCCGACTATTAATGTTTAAGAATTATACTATGTTTTATACGGAAACGTGATTTACTACAATGTAAACTCGTGTTGCATATTACGATTTTATCAGTTATATAACAATCAAAATGCCAGGATCAAATAAATACAAAGAACTTGTAAAAACGAAACTGAGAAATTATACCGAATTCACATTTTTCTGATATAACTCTAAAACGAATACACACAGATATTTAATCGGCGTAGACGTTTTATTCAAGACGTTCATATTCCTAAATAAATAAATTTAAGTTTGATGGTAGACAAATTAAGTTCGGATAAGTTTCAAATCCTCAGACACTTTTATTAACACAAGCTCCAGGAAGTAACAAATAATTAAATTATGTTTTCCAATAAACAACTAAGTTAATTATATGAGTATTTATATGTTCCTATATACTCCTTAGAAGTTTACTTAAATTCAAAAGATAACCAGAAGTTTGTGTTTAATTACAAACATAAATATATGTGTGTGTGTTAATGTGTTATATTATTTTCACTTTATTAAAACATATTTCTCGCCGCAAAAAATATCTAAAAAAATTCACTTAATCTTGTTAAATTAAATTAACGTTAAAAAATATAAACTACGGAGATATATGAAATGCTTTGTTTTTCCGAAAGAAATAAACACAATGGTTTTTTAAAAAAATATTTACAATATTATATTTTGTGAAATGAATAAATGATTAAAAATAAAAATGTAGAAGCTATTTTTTGTAATATTTATTTTTGTCCAATTAAATTATAAGAAAATATAATGTTTGCAAAATATATACCCATTTGTGTTTTAAATAGCTCTAATTAATAATTACATCTTACGAGCGATCCCACAAATACATTTTATTTCAGCACTTTTTATTTGTTTCGTTAGTTTAATTTAAATTTTAGAAGCAAAAATAACATTTCAATATATATATATATTTAGATCACACCCTTTAATTTTTTTACATAACATGTAATGCAATGTTTTTTAACACTTGATAGAGTTATTGATACTGTAAAAGCTATCACAACTTGCCTCAAAATAAGGCGACCATATTTTTTGTGAGTGTATATAACAACTATGTAAATAATAAAATAGGGTCGAAGTAGAATAGTTTTCTTTTAATTTCAATGAGATGAAAAAAATTGAATTTGTGTGTGTGATAAATTATATATAAGTAACTAAAAAATTTCTCAACCAAATTAAAGTATATTTTAATGTATTATCTTAAATAGTAATAAAATAATATACATTTGTATCTAATAAATTTAAGTATGATTTAAAAGTTTTTTTTAATAAAAATGTTACGAGAAAATTTTTTAAAGTTTATTCCAATCTTCGGAAGATTCAATAACAAAACTAACACGTCCCATATTTTATATCAAGGTTTAAAATACGTATATATGAGTACATAGTCTTTTAAGTGTAATATCTGGAGATTTTTATACTCATTTAAACTTTTTTTTTAAAGTTTTGTGTAGTTAAATGTAAAATCATTTTAAGTTTAAATTAATGTTTCTCATAACTCTACATGCCGTATATTTCCATAGATTTAACAACTTTTAGATAAGACAAAATATAAATTTCCTTCAAAGGTTTGCATTTTCAGCACATATCCATCCACAAGACGATCACCAACTAATAACGGCCTTCGAAATTAGTTTCGATTAGCGATTATCCTCCAGAAAAAATTTTATTCTTTAGCACCATAAAATGATATTTTGTATAAAAATAATTTCTAAAACAATAGGATTAAGTAATGTTTATTGTTTTATATAATGGTTTCAATCCATATTCTCGTAAATTTCCATCTAATTTTTCTTTTCATACATTCTAGAAGAAAACCACGCATTTGGTGTCCTTTTCCAATTCCTACTCTCTATTAGCTCTCTCTCTCTGTATATATCTTGTTAAATTTTATAATCGTTAATGAAATACCTTTTATTCATCAAATCAAGTTAAAATAATTTTTTAAAACTTGTATTGGATGATACTTGATGTTAATACAGTTTTTTCAAATATTAATTCATTAATTACCGGCTAATTAATTAATTACCAGTTTTCAACGCCAACTTAGATTTGACTCCAATGTTGTAACAATCTAACTGTTAAAGCAATGGCAAAAGTTGGCGTTAAAACCCGGTTTCATAGCCAAACTAGCCGAACCGAGTGTGCAGTGTTGCAACTATATATATATATATATATATATATATATTAATACTTAAATTTTGACTGACTTAATTTTCTTATATTACTTGTTTATGATTCAACTACCGCCTTACTGAAGGAAAAAGTATTTAAATATCAAATTTTCATAAAAGTGACGCTTGTGCTTTTGAATAAAGCATTAACATAAAAGAAAGACAAAAATTAACATGAACTTTTGATTTTAAAAAATACGCTCCAATTTTTTTTTCTGAAGTCAAATTCAAAAATAAGTATCTAAATAGCCAATGACTGGATTTTTTCTTCATAGAACAGAAATGCACAATATGAATTGCATAGAGCAGATTGAATGGTAAAAAATTAAATTTTGAAAAAAGAATATAATTGAAATGAAGAGAAAAAAATTACTAAGTCACTAAATGAACAATGACACTCAATGGCAAAACACATTTTAGTTTAAATAATTTTTGCTGCAAATGACAGATAATTGTTCAAAATATTTTTTTCGACAAAAATTTTCATTTTTTTTTTTGTCCTTTTCACATTTCCTTAATTATAGTTCGTCTCGAATGTTTAAAGAATGGATTAAGGCCAAGGACATAGTTTCGTAATTAAATAAATATACTGATGAGAAAAAGAAACCCAGAGTTTCAGGCTTTCTTATCACTCCTCTTTTTATTGCTTCTACTTCCGATTTTGGAAACAAATATACCTTCATATGTATGTATATAACGTCATCAATTATTGCCCCTGACATATAGTATTTAAAATCGAGCTAAACAACATTTAATATATATTTAAAAGGGTTTTAATAGTTAGTTCAATTCAAAATTTTGTGAGTTAAGGGGGTAGGTGAAACAGTGAAATTTCATGATGTTTAATGCTATAAATTAAGTGAGAACATTTGTTTTGAAAAAATCCCTCGATTGAAGTATGTATTAGAGTGTAAATTATTAATTATGCAAAGTTATAAGCTGTTAAATGCAGTAGTTTAGGAACAAATGTTCCTTATATGGTAACAATGTTAGTTTTGAGAGAAAAATGGATTTTAGTAATGGATTTAGTAGACTTTGAAAGGTGGTAAAACATTTTCAAAATATAATTAAAACTATTTCTACTGCACGCAGAATAATAATTTTTGCACCATTAGACGCATAGAAATTCATATTTTATTAAAATGGGAAAAGTAAAAAATGTGTTTGGCGGCCGAAATTCATGAACCTACCCACTTAATTGAAAACTCAAAATTATAGCTTATATTTGAGCGGTGAGCCATAGTTCAACAACAAAATTTATGTAGGATGCTTTTCACATGTCGGAAGGGAGGTCAATTAACATGCAGCCGGTATGTAAGGAAAATATAAAATGACATAAATTTTGAGTCTACAAAGACAAGATTTGAACCAACGGAAGCTGAAGCTTTAAAGACTTCAACCAAATCTCTCGTGATTGCAGGTGTTATTACAGTTCCTAATGGGGGCATCCAGAAAACAATGATTGAAGTTATGATTTAAGATATAACCAATCGACACAAAATGAGGAGGGATCATTTGGGTTTGGGGAAGGCATGGCGATGCATTCCTTTCACACTAGACAATCAGAGTGGAAAATAAAAACACGCATTTCAAAACTTCATGAGAGAGCTCCTGCTCTAACTTTGAACATTGTAACAATTCTCTACAAACATTGCATTCATAAATGTAATTAACATTTAAATTTAATAGCAAATTGTTTTTAAAACTGAAAATGTATTATGTAAAAAATTTATGTTATCATATAACCTGCATCTTAAAATATTAATGTGGTATATAAGGTTGCTCGACATTGTTAAATATGTTATACATCCCACTATCGCAACCTACCAAACTAGAACACTTTCTTACTATACAAAACGCAATGTTTAAAATCATATTTCTATCACGCGTGATATAAATTCGAATGCAAACACGAATAAGTTCGAATACACAGCTTCAAATGAAATATTTCTCTGACGGGACTCAGTTTCATAAATTTAAATATTGAAGCCACAATGATACACACAATGAAGTATCTGAACATTATTTGGATAGCGTGAATGGAATACCAGAGTAAATACGAAATTGGCGAATGTTAAAAATTTAAATTGTATCTCTTCCTGAAAGTTTTATAAACCAGAAAAGATGTATAAAATAAATTCATTTTAATCTAATTTCTAATAGCAAAACTTACCAGAAAATATGGAAAAAATTAATTTTTAAAACATTATAAATTCAATGTTTTTTTTAAAAAAAATTTAGAGAATTTTCTCAAATGATACAGGTTAATGCATTTTATCTAAAATACTTATAATACAGGAATATGAAATAAATATCATTTTAGTTGAAATACAATTAAATGTAAATAATGTTCTTTTTAAGAAGAATACATAAATATAAACTATAGAAACTGAATTTTTTTAAAATTAACAGCCCACTCTTAGAGAATTTTGAACATCAAAAGTTAATTAAAATACCTTCGAATTGTATTATTTCTATGTGTTTACGAACAAACTTTTATATAAGAACTTTCCAATATCATCGAAGGATTTGTTTAATAATATTTTAAGAATAAGACTCTGATTCCAACGCCATTTTTTTAACCAATTCATCCAAGTTAAAAAAACTTTACACACCTCACAAAATAAATTCATATGCATTACTCTGTTTTCTCTGGATTCTAAATTTAAATCCCATTTATTTATGATATCATTTTCTGCCAGTTTCTAAATCTTTATTTATTGCCCCACAGTGGCGTAACGAAGAATATTAGGGCCCCCTGCAAAGTCGGGGTTTGGGACACAAGCCGGATCTTACAATGGGTAAGTACTTGGTGTCAGTCAGTCTTTGGGAATCCTAGAACCCTGCCCCCTCCTCGCGATGCGGGGTATACGTTACGCCACTGTTGCACCATTTTGATAATGATTGTTAAGAATTTCTCTAGTATATTTCTTTGATGACGAATGTCAAAATTTAATGTGATTTTTTTTATATGTATCAGTACCTCGTATGCAATATATTTTTAGTGCCTCTCTGGTTGCCTAATTTATACTCAACTAAAAGATGTGCAGAACACTTAAAATTGCATGCATGTTATTCTGAATCACGGGTAAACGACTAGGTTTCTATTTGAATTCGCACCTCTTTCTTTACATCCATTTCAATTTAATGTAAGGACTCTAAGCCTTTACTGAGTTAACGTTAATCAGGCTTTGTCTAGAATTATATGATCCGAAGACACTGGCCAACGTTTATGTGACAGTTACTTTACTTAAATGGTCACTGCGGTTCAGCGTATTTTGCATAAATTTAAGCTATAGAAATTTTTCGAATAGACATTAAATGTATAAATGTATTCATCTCTTTATGACGCGAAGAGATGTTTCTTTAATATCTCAAGATACTGTATACATGTTTCTATTGTGTTATTAGATAGAATTATTCTCATTACATTCATCTTAGATTTTAAAACCAACATATCGATCACACCAGAGCCCAACGCTGTTAATATTGATTATACGTAAATTATAAAATTGTAAATTTTTGCAAAATTTATTTTCTTTACGCAGTTGAAGTAACTTGCAGATGTGTACAATGAAAAAGCCGAAGACAAAATAGCTAGATGGATTTAATTACGTAGAATATAGTGATACACAGAAAAAATGGCATATCTTACAAACATAATAAATTCAATTCATAATCTAATCACAACTTTACTCTGCAGTAATTAAAGGTGGGTAGGACGAAATTAATATATAGTAAATGATATTTAATTAGCATGCGATTAACATGTACAAAAGTAACATATAATTCATTAATGTGCTCGATTGATACTAAAGTATTTTTGCCATACTTAAAGGGGATTTAACAGACGTATAATTTCCTTCTAGACTACTTAAAGTTAATATGATTTTTGCTTAGTATTTGTAAAAAGCGACAATTTAATTAAAGAGGAAATAACTACTGTCAGCTATTGTTGGTAAAAGGTTACCGTTTAGCTTTTTTTTTTACTAAATCAGAAACAATTACAAGTATATTTTAAAATGACTTGTCGTATTGGGAATATATGGTATTACACAGGGTGTCTACAAATTAATTGACAAACTGTTTGGTCAATATTTTCCAAAATATTAAATGACACTAGCCAGTTTAAAGACAAACTAAATTAAACTAAACTCAGAAGCGCAACAAATCATAGGGGCCAAGGCCTACTGTGCCCAACTCAGTATATGTAACCATGGGCTCTGAGGTTCATGAGCAGATGTTCCGGTCAGTCTGACGCGA
Source organism: Trichonephila clavata (assembly GCA_019973975.1). Taxonomy (NCBI): domain Eukaryota; kingdom Metazoa; phylum Arthropoda; class Arachnida; order Araneae; family Nephilidae; genus Trichonephila; species Trichonephila clavata. The sequence goes on from BMAO01030366.1 coordinate 41,707, forward strand.
AAACCAAAAGTGTTTAGTTCCCAAGCAAGCTTGGTACTCATTTATCGACCCAATGGAGGAATGAAAGGCTGAGTCGACCTTGCCCAACCCGGGATTTGAACCCCGGATTTTTGGCGTGGAAGAGCGATACGCTACCACTGGGCTTCTTAAAAACAGACTTGTTGCAAGATTATTATAGATTATCAAAGGTGGTGTTGATCTTTCAGCAACACCATCTAGTCATCCGGTCTTCCACCGCTGGATTTCAGTGCATGGTGTTTTTTTAAAGATCAAATGAACCCTTCTCCATTCCCTGCGTTCATTCCTGAACCAAAATGAAGAATGTGCACAGCAGTTAATTTGATCGATGGAAGCATGTTGAGAAATAAGTGGTAATAACTGATTTACCAATAAGGCATTCGTAAAACAACGAAAATAATCCATATTAAATATTTGTGATAATGATAAACTTGAAATATTTCGCATAATACAAGGCATTCCGACCTTGACTATTTATTAATATCTGTTCGCTCGTTTGCAATAAGCATATCTACAATACCTATATAACCTCTACTAGCCGCTATCATTAATGGTGTTTTATTATCAGCACCAACTTCAATATTTGGTTTGGAACTTGCTTCGAGTAATAGTTTGACAATAACAGGAGGGCCACTATCCGTAGCTGATGCCAGTGATTTGTTACACGCATCAAACAATGGCCTTAAGCTACATGTACTTTAATTTCTCTCATGTAAATTACATGCAGTATGTTATTTTTTGCCTAAATAATTTCTAGATACCCTGTGTAATGGGTTAACTTCGACATTTGTATTTATTAATCAATAATTTACTAATTCTTCTCATTTATGTGTTTAAAAGGAGTTTATACTGAAAACGTATACTTATAGCTTCTTATCTCTTCGTTAAAACTCGTAAAACTGTACTGGATCAGAAATATACAAATGACAAAAGCTCAATAAGGATACATTTTTTTCAAAATAAATTAAGTATATGATTGAGCATTTTAAAATGAATGGGAAGTAAAAAATACATCATCTTGAAAAGTTAATAAATAATTTTTGAACAATGATTAATTATTTTATAATAAATTTAAGCATAAAAATAATTATATAGCTATTTTAAATAATCATAACCACCCGAAGAGTAACTATCATAATAAAATCATAGAAACAATGTTTTTTTGTAGATTTATGAATTTATTAAATTGAATATTTTACGCTACTTACAATTGCTTCCTTTATTATGAAAACAATAAAACAAACCATAAACAATTTTTTTTTAAATATTGGACGCAAATTATTAATAAATTGTTATTAATAAAACTACTTTATATTTTATCATATAATTAATAGTTCAAAAGTTTCAAACTTGGAAAAAAACCAGTATGCTCATTTAATCGACAATGATGAAAAAAAAATCTATTTAGCATTATCATATCTTTAAATTTACTTATAAATTTCTAAACATTATTTTGTTATATTTTACTCATAACATATTTGCTGTTTTATAAGTACCTATTAAAATATAAAAAGCAATTATCTGCAAATTTACCTATCAACGATAGGTAATTATACATTTATTATTTTTAAAATCAATATAAACTCTCCTACGTGTACTTACTCAATATAATTATAAATTTTCAAAGGATAATAGGTTTTTCATTTTGAAAAAATATATTTACTCAGAAGATCATTATAGCAAATTAAATAATAAGATAATTTTTATAATATTGGATTCAATATAATAAACTAACAGATAGCGCTCTTCTAAAGGCACGTAATTGTCTCTCTAATTTGCATGATTATGTAAATAAACTATTCAAATTTTCATTTTACTCAGCAAATGATAACTTTGAAGTAATCTTTATATTTGTTATAATTACGGGTAAAAAAAAACCAAAAAAAAAAAAGTTGCGTAACTAGAATGTTCAATTACCATACGATTTCTTTTAATTCGCGTGATCACTCAATTCATTCGAAATCTAATAATTAGAAAGGGATTTTGTATGAATCAACGCGCAAATAAAAGCATTAGCTTATCTTTGGCTTTTAAAGAAGATTCTAACTGCGAAAGTGTTAGATCTAATAAAAGTGTTTATATCTAATAAAAAATCTTATTTTTGATTTAACTGAAGCTTGTAAAATATACGTTTCTGATATAGAAGTACCTTAAAATTCCACGATGTCACAAAAATCAGAAACCAATGGAATAATAATTTTAGAAAAAGTTCCCATTCTACAATTTCATTAAATTAAATTACAAAGCAGCAGACGATTTGAGTTGAGTTGCCACAGAGAAGTAGCAATCAGCTGTTAATTTATATTCAGCCGGCTCAAGTTCATGGTAGTTGAGTGAGATTTTACAAGTGCTGACACAAGCGCATATGTTGAAAAATAACTTATTTCGCTCAACATAGTGTATAAACAATGATGTCAGAAATAGATATACTATTATTTATTGATTTATACACTTTCAAATATCGTTGCGAGAAAAATAAAAGAACAATTTTGCATTTTCTAAAGGGGAAATATGACCCAGAAAAGGCTCCTCGATCATTTTTATAACAAATTAAGAGAGTCTAAAATATATATATATATAAACTATCAAGATACTTATAGTTTTTATAAGAGAGTTTTCAAGTCATGATATTAAGGTGGGGAAATCTATCTACTAGTAATAATAAATCTATTTGTAAGTTTTTGGATGTTAAAGTATTGATGGGATTTTTTTGTGTGGACCCACTTTCTAATTCCATAGTTAGGAATGCCGACTAGGTGGCGTGGTTGGTTTGTCGCTGGCTTTCTGCACCCAAGGTTGCGGGTTCGACCCCGGCCCAAGTCGGTGGATTTTCGTGAAGCAGAAAATCGACAGCGGCAGTGTCGTATAATTATACGGCATGTAAAAGATCCCTAGAGTACGTTTGTCTTGGGCGTTATCGGCCAAATTAAATCCAGGTACAAGTTCACATCGTCAGAGCTCAGGTGCCTCCCTCTGTGGAGGAAACTGAGCGTCAAAATTACCTGCGGCGATTGGTATCCGCCTATACGGCGGCGCACTAAAGAGTGATACCAGCTCTTGGGGATGTACTAGGTCTGCAATAGTAAAAATACCGCAGCCCCATTTGATAAAAAAGGAACAATGATAATAAATTATATTTGTATATATTTTTAAATAATTTATAAATATCAACCCATTTAAATGATTTAATTAATTAACCTAAGGAGGTCGAGCTTTTTAATAATGGTTTCCGGCAACAAAATCGACTTACCAGAGATTTAACAAACATCAATATCATAAACGAAGAGAAAACTACATTGTTTATACATAAGTCAAAAAATATTAAATTGTAAATACTACTGTTCTTTTAAGATAAATAACTCCAGTTCCTCCTCGAAAACGAAGTTATATCGAGATTTAATGAGAGTTGAATTTTCCCCCCATTCCTTTGGATTTCGGATTAAACTTCGTAAGTTGGATGCAAAATTTACAGACATTATATTAATTTAGAATGGGTATTCGTATTATTGTTAAGAAAGGAGAGACAATCACCTCTGGCATTGTACGCAAGTCTCGAAAGAAGAAAATTGAAAATCTCTAGTTAAGAGGTAGTATATTCAATAGTGGTTCACATCTTCTACTGAACCCTGATGGAAATTAGGGTTAGTTTTAATATTAAATCCCGAGATAATGATTGGAATGGAACGTGATTATATAGAAATTGAATAACATAATTAGATAAGGGTTAATTTTTGGATTAGGTACTAAAAAGTAATATTTCACCAACAAGTCAATAGTAGAATCTGATCTGGAACTCTCCCAGTCTTTCAGGTAAACTGACTTTAAGGCTTTTAGTGCAAAATGCAGTGCCGGATTTGGAAATTAATAACATCGCAAAATCATAGCATAGTAAACTGGATCAATACTAATATTTGTGAAAAATAAATATATTCTAAACATGTAGCGTATTTGAAATTTTTTCTCCAAAAATTATTGTAATAGTACACATTAAAGTGTTGGTACACATTACATTATTACAGCAATGTAGAATAATTTATTTCGATAAATACCTTTTTGTTAAAGTAATATGTCTGAAAAGAGAAATGCGCAAGTAAATTTTTAAAAAAAGTATTGCTTATAAATCATTTGTTTCGATGCGAAAATGAACCAACATCTTTCGAATACCTATTGTTTAAATATTTATTCCGGCTATTGTAGGTGAAACTTAGATTTTACAAAACAAATGTAGTCAAATTTCATAACTCATGTAAGTATGATCAAGGCATTTGTGGAAATTTCAACTTCCCCCTGTTCTTGACCATGAAGGAATTTATGACATCCCTTCGTCGAATATAACTTTCTACGTCTGAATGTCAATTCTCGGCAAGAGATCTCATGAAATGTTTTGACAGAAATTGATGAAGAAAGAATAAACTTCACGAAACGTAAAAGGGGGCTTAGCATACCCAGAGACGTATTTTAGTAAAACTATTTTCAATATCCAGAGAACGGAAAATGATGTAAAAAGGATCAATTTATAAGATCAAACAGAAGATAAATGTAAAGTACAGTAAGAAAATATGTCTTTATTCATTTACATACATTTTGTTTTATTTTATATTAATAAATGATTGTAAATTAATAAAAGTAAAGAATATTTGTCAAAATTTTTGATTCAAAAAGTAGTTTTGTAACATAGAATCCATTCTGTTAGCGTCAGGAACAAAAAATTAATGCATCCTCAAAATAAAAATGAAGACAGGAAGCGAATTGGCTATTAATGACCATTGATGTAATTTTTATTACTTTTGGCCACTTTCATCGTATTTTCCTTTAGCTTGAGATTATGTACATTTATGTAAATAGTATGATTTTATTTTAAGAGTGTGAACTTTTAGTACTTTTTTTTCACTATATATGCTTAATATTCGCTATGTTATTATACTGAAAATCCTCTTAAATTTAGTTTATTAATAACAAAGGAAACTTAACCACTTATCTGCCGTTGGCATATATTTCCGTCTCGCACAACCGATGCATTGAATGACCCGGACTCATATATACGGTCGGTTTAAATACGATTATTTTCTTTGTGCTGCTATCAGTGAAATTTTTCCGAAGGGAGTGCAATGCATTAAAATGACATTGACAGTGTTTGCAACTGATTTTCTTATTTCAAAAAAAGTTTTGCTTATTCCTCCTAATACACGGCAAACGCGTTCCTATGTATAAAAAAAAAACGGTAGCACTTGGGTGCGAATCGCGTAAATTTTAATTGGAAGTTAAAATAAACATATAAAAGTGATAGATGACACTTATTTTTGTTCGTTATTTCTTCTTTTTAAAAACAAATTTTAACATTAAATACTTCTCTCATGAAAAAAGTCATGCTCTGATACGAACTCAATAAATGCTATACACATTCATGTAATAAGATGAGGAATAAAACCGATTTTAGTTTGTTTATATTTGTAAAAAAAATATCAAAAATATATTTCTTGTGTTCAATATTTTCTGGGTTTTCTATGTTTGTACATTGAAAAAATGTTAACCAAGCCCTGTCAAAATCCGGGAGACCAAGGAAAAAAATTACAATACTATATAGAAAAATTAACCAAAATCATAAGTTTTTAATATTAATAATTAAACATGATAAAATGTAGTTATCATTACTAGAACCAGTGCAAGCAGTAAATATATTAATATATAGTTACATTTTTGTTTTTCAGTCATCGCAATTACAATTTTCAAGAATTAATGTTACTTATCTACAACAGTAATACCTTCACGGATAAAGCTAAAAAGAATCAGAAATTTCACATGGGATAACTAAAATATGTTAAATGTCTTTTTACTGCATAGTATTAATAAATATTTTTCATTAATACACCTTTATTATTAATAAAACAAACACACATAGTTCTATTTATTAGGGTTTTAAACTTTTATAGCACACTTGTGGAAATAATTCAGTATTTAAAATAGACTCAAGGAAAAAAGAATTAGTGCACCAAGAAGGGAGCAGATTGAAATGAAATTCAATATAGTGAATGATAATGATAAACAAGGCAAATATTCGTGACCAGCCCCCTTTCAAATTATGCATAGAATGACATGGACAGTTTATCTAGTCGAGAGAAAAGACAGTCTATGGAAGATTCTGAATATGACGTAACCTGAGTTTTGAATAACCGGATACGAGTTGGTCAATTGTACTTGAAATTTTGATCAGGAATTGAAGCACAAGGAATGTAGTAAATATTTTTCATATGTATCTCATTCTGTAATTTCTCTTGTATGACTATCAGTGTGAGGTGACTATCGCAAGCTTTGTACACCAGACACTTATGCTTGCACGGAATTGTGCCAGTCTGTAGTAAAGGTTAGACTCTATCATCCAACAGAGTCTCTTTACCCATACACGGTATCATCTGTCCCTCAAATGAAGTGGTATTCATTATTCAACACCACAGTTCACCAACATTTGGTGTTCCCCATAACTCTGTCTTGGTACCACTATAGATTAAGTCAGCGATGTATGTGTGTTTCAGGGCTTAAGAAAATACATGTAAATTCTGTTAAGAACACAGATATGTTTCCGAGAGTTGTTTGAAAATGCTCTGCAAAAACTAGTAGGAACCCTTACAACTGGGTGTCAAGTGGAATGGGGGAGAGGATTGCTGAGAAATCTGCAAGCATCTGAGGTACCATCCTTTGATTGACTCGCCTAATCGTCGCCCTCTCGCCTGAGACCCGATATGCCATGTGTGGGACACGTATTCTAATTCTAAAAACACTTTCCAAGGTCATACTCAGAACAATCAAAGAGCAGAAAAGCGAGTCTATAACATTGTGATCTTTCACACAATAATGAGTCTCCATCCAAATTTGGATAATTGTGGGAAAGTTGCTTTTTTTCCATGTATTTTGCATTTTATTTATTTGCCACTGCCTCTGATGTCGATATTTTACATTTATGTATCTTCCACTGTCTCATTTGATATGACCCATATTTTCAGGTAATAACGTGTGCATAGCCCTGGGCACTTATACTAAACTTGGATCATTTGCATACACAACTCGTTTTATTCCCCCCCCCCAAGTGTTGATCTTGTAACTTGGTTTTTTCTTGGTGAATTAATTCCAATTCCCCATGAGCATATAATTTTGAAATGACTTTACGATATTTTTATAGAAAAACTAATATTTTTCAAATAAAAAGAAATATTATATTTTTAAAAATCAAATACAAAACTATTTTTCTTTGTATAATAAAATGGAATTTAAAATAAATTCTTCATTATTTGTATTACATAATAAAAAAATATCTAATATACATAAAAGAAGATTCAGAGAATTAAATATTTATGAGCAAATAAAAATGCTATTAATCATATAATAATATAAAAAATGCGCACTCGGTAAAATATTTTTTTTTCAAACAACAAATGCATGTGTGCGAAGGATTAATCTAGAGAATATTTAGCTTTGGTACAAAAGATGAAATGTATCAAAACATTTGTAAAAAAATGAAATAATGCAATAAATACTGAGATAATATTTCTGGATATTTTTGTAAATATAAATCATATTTCAGCTTTTAAAAATGCCGCTTTAAAGTCGATCTTAACTCTTAAGTATACTTTTAAAGATGATTTTGGAAAAATAAAATATTAAAACAATGATTTCTGCATTTTTTTCGAAAACTTTTTTTCCCACTGTAACTGCCGCTTACGTCATTACTTGGGGTAACCAAAAGTAATTAATAGAATTTCGGGGTAAATTCATATATTTAATGGCATAAGATAGCACAGTTACAAAGACAGACACTTAGAAAATTACAAGACAAACATTTAGAGAAAATAAGTAAAGTTTACATTGTCCAGGATTGGACATCGAAACAGGGAACGCACGCTTGTCCAGATCCAAACTCTCTCTGACGATACTACAGTGTTTCGTACAGTCACACTTCCGGTCTAAGCCCATATTGTAATGGCGGCACCTACATTTCGGTCTTTGAACTATACCGTGCGTTACACCACTGTTTTGTTTTTTCTTAAGTATCACTGGCTGTACATGGATCTAAAATTCATCTCTACATATTATTTAAATAAAATTTTATACCAATTAATGATATTTTATTTCCATTAAAATAAGTACATAAATCCTTAATTAAATCTATTGACGTAATTTGTAATTAATTCCAAATACAAAGCATTTGACATTTTGTAGAATAAAGGCATTTAAATGACATTAAAATAACTATACTTCTTTTCCAGGAGACAACATTTAATCTTGGGGAGGGGATTTTGAAAGAAATTTGATCATATTTATTAATATTAAATTTAAATTATTCGCATACAAAAGATGGATTTTTAATTAAAATATTTCAACAAATTATATTTGAGTTTTAATTTATTAACTTTTCTTAGAAGGGTTCCTTTGAATTCATTTTGATTTAATTCTATCAAAAGAACTGAGTTCACTAGAGATTTAACAAAGAATCAAAATTAGGACTTAATTGTTATTTTACTCGTCATACGCATTATTATTTTTAATGTATTGTTGTATAGTTAATACATAAAATTTAATACGCTAAATGTATTAAATTAGGGTCTTTAATTAAAAAAAATTTATAATATGGTTGCAATAAAATAATTTAGTTGTCTTTTCATAATACAAATGCATTATTTTTAGTATACTTTTAAAATAACTCAATTGTTCTTTTATTACGTCTATTATTATTCTCAGTTAGAGAGGAATAATAAAAATAAGTCACTACTGTAAGCAAAGAGAATATATTAAATATAAGTAAGGGAAGTACAAAATGGATATTACAAATATTATACTAACCCCTTAACTTCGAAATAGAAGTTACGCATTCACCCCCCAGTGACACCGTCTTTCACATAGACCCGTGTATGACTTGTATTGGGGGGGGGGGGAAGAAAAAGTACAAATAAGCAAATTTTTCTCTGAAATAAGTAAATCCTTCCTAAACACTGTCAAGACAATTTTATTACATTCCAAAGCCTTCATAAGAGTTTTACTGATAGCGCGTAAAGAAAAGTATCGTATTTCAGATGGACGGATATATACGTCCGGAGAGCAACATAACGGAAGTCAATTGAAGAGATTTGCGTCAGAGAAGCAGGGGCATAGGTGGTAGTGTACCTGCATATGACGGGGTCGATGAAGGTTCGAGTCACGCGATTTTTTTTGTTTCAATTCATTTAATTATTTTTATAAAAAATAAATTTATTGAAAAAAGATTTATTAAATATTTTATATAATTATAAAACAATTAAATTAATAAATATATAATATAAGATATATATAATTTTTATTATATTATTTATAAAATAATTATAAATGATAGTTAAAATGATATATTTTTATATACTATAACATATGAGTGTGTAATATTTTATTTATAATATATTATACTTCATATTATAAAACTGTTTGTAATTAATTTTATATAAAATATCATTTAATATTTATTTATAATATATTTTATAATAAGTATTATTTTTAATATTATAATAATATATCTAAAAAATATGATATTTTTATGATTCTAGTATTTTTTTAGTTTTTAAAGTACAAATTAATTAAATAAAATATTTGATATTTAATAATTTTTAATAATTTATTTAATTGTGAAAAAATTAAATGAACTGGAAAAAAGAAACATCAAGTCGAGCGCGTGACTAGAACCCTATTCGTTTGCGTAGAAAGTATGTACGTTACACCTATGCCATTGCGTCACCGGCGGTAATTAAAACTTCATTGTATCGAAACAAAGCATGAATTTCGAAGGCTATTTTCTCCGAATGACCGCCCATTCAGTACTATTACATTGAGAGTTAAACACCTTAAAAGAGCATTACTATTATACGAAATCTCGTCCCCAAATAAATTTCCTTAGCCATGCCCTGTCCTTGTCAGATCAGTAATCTATTTCTCTTATTTAAGATATCATTCATCCAGAAGACTGTTCAACAGGTACACTTAAAAAAAGAAATTATTACTGTCACACTCTTTATATATAGATTTACTTATTGTTAAAAACTTCATGAAATTAATGGGGGGGGGGGGAAGAAGTAGAATTATAAGAGCAGAGAATAAAATACGCCAAATTGACGTAATAAAAACAACTCGCACAGTTTACTTGACATTCTCCATATATGTGCTTTTAGATACTTTATGTGTATCAATCCCATAATATCTCCTAATCAATTTTTTTCAAACTACTAATACAATATAAAAAATCATCATTATTGTTTCTAATAACTATTCCCTGTTAGAAAATATTAAATAAAATTTCTTCTTTATGTTTATATCTCAAAAATGTCTATCATTACATAAGAATATTTTAGGTTAAAAAATGTATATTTTTACTTGTATAACGGCAACGTTCCTATCGAAAGAATATTTATCAAACCTACTACGATGCAGCGTTAAAATTAGTACTACTATTAGCGCCCTTTCATACACGCCAACCTGTGCCGTAACAAACAAATTGAGCTGACAGACGGGAGCTCATTTTGAACAGAAATAGCCCTTTACACATGATTCAATCTCTCAGAAATTATATTTTCCTCTCCCACTATTTCACTCGTCTAAAATGATATTGTGAAGGCCACACTCTTTACATGCGGCTACTTGTGTACCGAAAACGGAGAAAGCTTCTTCTGCTTCTTCGGTCTAAATAATTACACCGATGAATCCAGCACTTTCTTTACAATCAACTTCGTGCCCACGTGTGAAAGGAATATTCTTTCATCTTTACACTAGAAGTATGGTGACAGGATATGCATTGACTGGTACAAAGCTGCCTTGATTTTAACCGATCTTATACAAAATTTGAAAGCATATTTTTATTTTTGATATATTTTATAAAAAAAAGTACAGGTAGTAAATCTTTTTTTCTGTATAAGAATGGCAAAAATAAATGTGGCGCATATTTAGCGAATGTTGCAAGAAAATTAATGAACAAATATAATCGATGAACCGTGGACAAAAATGTATTATCCACGTTTAATCTAAAATTAAAAAAACAAAAACAAATTCAGTCGTGCGAATGCATGTTTTAACAGATTTAAATTTATCAAAGTCAATTCATTATTAAATTATTCGTAAATATGTTAGATGTATTAATTTTTTTTTTAGATTTCGCGAAGGCAGTTTAATGATATAGAATAGTTCACTAATAATAAAACCAGTTTTGCAAATCCAGTATCTCATTTCATCTGTAACCTATAGTAAAATAATGGAAATTTTTTCAAATTAAGACCTTAAAGTTCCTTGTGCAGTATGATATTCACACAAGAACTTATTTCCTGTGGTACTTCTATCTTATCGTTGCTTCACATTTAGATCAAGTTACTCGTTATAAGGTTGTAAAATATTCCAAATTAGTCGAAGCTGATGATTATCAGAACACAATACTTCTGTTCCCTGAAAACAGATTGGGGCAGCATTAGTTCATTAAAGGTAATTGCGAACTTTATGCCCGCTGATGTATATGTACTGCATGGCTTTAAATTATAAAGGTTTGAATTAACATAAGGTTTTGGAATTTCAAATTAAAATATTCATTACATTGATTATATTAGCAAGACTATACGGCGACCTGTTTTAGTTTAATGTGTTTAAAATGTAACAAGGTATAGCATATAGCGCATACACCTATAAATAAAAATAGCAAACAACTGAAAAAGTACCAGACATTGGCCTAAAATAAAAGGAAATAGTCTTATTCTAATCCATTAAATACATTACTCAATAAAATATCACCAATATTATAAAATTGCCACAAAATATTATTTTATATCTTTAACTTCTATACTTTTATATTTCAAATATTCCTTGAAGTAACTTATAATCCTTACTTTATACGACTTTTCATTGTATCTGTTATAAATAATCAGTTTAAGATATTCATTCAACTTTATCGGAAAGCTTTAGATTATTTCTTCGGAAGCTAATGTAACATTTTACACAACAATGCCTATTAATAAATAGTTAGCTAGTATGTATGTACAATATTTAAGACATGTATAATACGTCATTATCTTCAAAACGATATTCAGTACTTAACTAAACGCATCAATGATGAAATATAAGCATTAGATGCATATGCATTTATAGTTTTTAAAATGTTTGAATTTTACAAAACCAATACATATTATAATTTTTTAACATATGCACGTAATGTTAAATACATGATAAAACATGATTAAAAGGAATATATATATAATTTTGAAAAATTCGGCTATACATAAATCATTAGATGGCGAAGTGTATTTGATAAGAAACGACTCATCAGAAAGGAATTCTTTCGTCTATGTTAAACTTTTTTCCGTCAATGAACTACACTACCATGTATCACCATACAATGTCATAATATATGAGGCATTATTCAACTCCAGAATCTGTGGCTTAGAAGATAGGGGTGATAAATGGTAACTTGACACCCCATAATCTGAAAATGTCCAGGGATAGACGTTAGAGTTTTGACAAACCACGTAGTGTTCAGGGACCTTTAAAGGCATGAGCCGACTGGGTCTGGGAACATGGCCTCAGTTTCTAGGGTACCTTGTGTCATTCTAGACACGGCTACAATACGATCAAAATCTAAATAATTATAAATATCTAATGTTATTCCGGATATTTCTCAAAACTGGGAACGTCAAACTGTATGCCAACTGACAACAGTGGCAAGAGGTCTAGGATGGGACGTAGCTACCGACATATAAGTCGTATCAATGATACGGGGCCCATGAGCTATAAGGGCCCCAACATGTGTCAGCAAAAAGTCGTAAGACGTCTTAAATAATCTGATTAACAAAGTTGTTAATTTAAAAAAGGGCCCCAAAACATTTTGATACAGGACTCACACAGGACTCGCTACGCCAGTGGGTCTAGGTCTACGCCTACCACCATACAACACGAGTACCCATTTAGTCGAAATTGGTAGTCTATCGAAACAGTTTGTGTCTAGATTAATAAACTGGCGAATCACAAGCGTTACCTTTTCACGAGTGTTTTACAACGTATGCCGTATGCTGTCTACTTAACAGGTCACAGGTAAGGCCTACGTTTGCATAGGGGCCTCAAATTCTTCAAACGTTTGTATTAGTGTTAGAAAGTAGTTAACCCGTGATCACTCGCGTGGGGTTCTGTGTACACCCAAGCAACAAAAAAGCCTCCTAGAATTTCAAAAAGAATGCGCAGAACCGCGATTTTTTCAGTAGCTGCTCATTTTAGGTCATTGATCCTTCAGGCATGATGCAATCATTCTCGCTCGGACGATTGGAGCGTAACGACCTTCAAAAAATTTATCTGGGGTACTGAGAACGCCCCGCGAGCAATTGAGTTATGTTTACTGTCTGCTCTGCATGTTTGAAAAATGATTAAAATGTTTGTTTTTTAATTTCTACTATGCTTAACATTAATTACGAAGTAAGTTTATTACTGGTATAAACGTTTTACTCGTGGTTTGAAAAAAATACAAAATTATGTATTTTAAATTAAAAAATTTGCAGGTTTATTTTAAAATAATATCAGTCTAATTTGTATACAATAAATTTAATATTTTTATTTGTATCATACAAAAAACATCTTGTATTTTGCTTATTTTTTCATATTTAAATAAACGTGTTAAATGTTTGAGGTGTTCTCTACACCCCTCGAGTAACGACGGTAGATAAACAGGCGCGAGTGACCGCGGGTTAGTGAGTGAGTGAGAGAATATTAACGTCGCACTGATTAGCAACAAGAGGGCTTTTTGGCGACGGTCCGCGTAATTTTGAACCATGGTCAAGTGACGCGGACGACACCTGAGCTGGCACCCCCCTCTCCTAACTACCACGCCACACCAACGGGAGTACGTTTGAGCTCTCGACAGATTTAACGTGCATCGCTCCCCTACACGGCGGATCTTTAGTGGTGCTAGGATCGAACCCATGACATGCTAGCCATGACCCGATGGACCGCGGGTTAAGGGAAGGATCTAATTTTTGCCGATTTCTGAATCAAATCTCTTTTAAAACGATATTTCTAACGATTTAAGCATGGATCGCTCTACTAGCAAATATTTAATAAGATATTTCCAACATTTAGGAAGAATATATATGGTTTCTTTTACATATATACGTGTAAATTTTCCATGATTGAGAAAATTTTTTTTATCAATTCTAATATATATATATATGGCAAGCAAGACAACTTTAAACCTAAAATCAATTTTTATCCTCAATATCTTAATTTAATTCAGACAAATAGTAACAATTATGAAGCAAATTTTCTTCATGTAGAAATTAAATTAAAAGATAATAAAATAGTTACTAATATTTATGATAAACGAGAAGACTTTAATTTCAATATTATAAAAGTACCACATTGGAAGAGTAATGTGCATGTTTCTATATTCAGAAATATCGTTATTAATTACACACTACGCAATAAATTTCTAGTTTCAAATAAATCACAAAATTTTTTAAAAAACTATAAACATTTTACTAAATACTGTTTAATTCAAAAATACCCAATTAATTTTATTAATAGATATTTGAATAAAGAAATTTTATATAGTAAGGATTGAATTTCCATATTTTTAACAGGTTATTATTATTTTAGACATATTATTCTTCCTAGATAGTTTTAGATACCCCCATTTTTTAGTTTTAGATAAATTTACTTTTTAAAAATTATTTTTAAATTTATTATAGCTTTTAAATTATATTATTTTAGAGTCTCTAAGATAATGGTACTATGTTTACAATTCTTATTTTATTATTTCTATTCTTTTCATACTTTTGCTAAGTGCTACTTTTCAGCCATTGATTTGTTTTGAATTCGTATTTGGGTCCGGAATCTGGCAATAACTTGTTTATTGTACTCAGATTTAGTGCGGGCTCTGCATTTCTGTATGCAATTTTTAGGTAAGTTACATTTTTCTCATAATGTATTTAGATTTCTTATCCATTATTTCCAATAGGTTTTTGCTCAGTATTATTAACATAAAAGGGGAAGGTTGGCTAGCCAAAAAACATGTTCAACCTCACTTTTATATAGAGAAATTTTTTTGTATATAAGCTGTCCTAAGTCAGCAAGGTTGATAATACTGTAGCATCCATTCTTTTATATTTAACTCTATTATTTAAATTTTTCATATCTCCTTTTAAATTCTGTTGTCTGATTATCTTGTAATTACAATTTTTTTCAGTTTATATATATATATATATATATATATAAACTGATATTATATATATATATTATATATTATATATATTATATATATATATATATATATATATATATATATATAGTCACAAACTGATACGCTCTGAGTGGCCGAACGGTTAGAGCACTGCTCTACCATGCAAGTGTCTCGGGTTCGAGCCTCCCAGGTATTTGTTTGTTAAATTTAATCATGACTTTATTTATTTATTATTATGGACATTTGCAAATTATGTAAATTGTGAATTTATGTTAATCTTTCCCCTGGTGGTTATTCTAGAACTCTCCACCAGGTTTTTATAAAAGTATTGCAGCTGGATAGGTCTTCAGTTGTGGTGCTGCCCATGTAAAACACTACGACAAAATAAATCGTGTATTGGATAACATCACCTTATTCCTTCTACGCCTTCCTATATATATATATATAGAGAGAGAGAGAGAGTTTATATTAAGTTTTAATATATTACACAAAAATTTTAGCATATCTTGTCTTTATCTTAAGCAACAGTCTCAACTAAAGATCACTTTTTTTATAAAAATAATTTAAGCTTAAACAATAGACTCAGACTGCCAATGCACTTAGTATATGTTCTAAGAAAAGTAGCAAAAGAATACCTCATAAAAACTGCTGAACCTGTGCTAAAATTACTAAGAACAACCCATTCAAAAAATAAGGAACATAATCCTTCCTGTTATTTTTATTTAAGGACTATAAAAATAAAATATTTAATAAATCTAACTTTAAAAAGGTGTGTTTTTGTTTTTATACTGATTCTTAGTTTAAAAATGAGCCATATATTTTCCCCATACACCGTTTCTAGGAAAATAGATCAACAAAGACGAGTGTCATAAAAAAACACGACTCTTTAAATAATACTCGGAACAATCTTCACAAATCGTGATCAACTTCCTCAATTAAAGTAACCGGCCTTCACGGTATTAGCATTTGACATAATCTATTTGATTCTACGAGCATTATGGAAATTGAAAAGATAAAATAAACGCATCATCCGGAAAGGCTATAAAATTTGGGCGTCAAATATGAATTCACCGACACGTTCGTTGCATTTTTCTTTTTGGAATGTGGAATAGCACTGTGTGCACGACTAGCCTTGAAGCAACGGAAAGTACACTTTTCGAACAGTGTTTTACGTGAACTCTGTAAGAAAGAATTGCAAAGTAAGCGTTAAAATGTTATTCATACCATTTACAGAAATACAGTGTGTTTTATAGCGCGATACATACAAAAGTTTAATATTGTGACGTATATCGCTATCACATTATTGGCAGCTTACATGTTATCTAAGTAATTTCCAAAAAAATCAGCCAGTATTTATTGGATGGGAGCCTTTTCTATGCAAAAATTCGATAAATTAACGAAAACGTGCATATTCCTTCCAATATTGAATTTAATAAATAAATAAAAAATAATTTATTTTCGTTAAACAAAATTTTGTTTGTGCTTACTATATTACTGATACATTTACTATCTTACGAGTGCTTTTGTGCATTACTACATATGAAAAAACGCTTGTGTGCGTGTAACATCTATTGTTTAAATGGATACACTGCTTAAATAAATCACTTAAAGCCACAAACACAAGTCTAAGGATTTTCATAACTATTGTTAGAAATGAGTAGCGATTTGAAACATGTCTCGCTAAACTTAGCCTCACATTCATAGGTTCAATTACGAAGTAAGAATCAGACTTGGAATATATTTTCTGGAGGAAAAATATCTCAACATAAAAATAATTTAGTATCGTTGCAGCACACTTATACAATTACCACAATATGGCTTTCAAATTTTTAAATATTTTAAAACAAGCTGTTATCGTATTTACTGGAATACAAGCCGCACTTTTTTTCAATATTAAAGCTACTGAAAAGCGGGTGGCCTTAGAATCGAATTAAAATATGCGTTGGATGGGGCAATTAGACCGATTACATGTTCGAAACTATTTTACACTATTTTTCATTTTCCACAAAGACTTGTTGAGAATTTGGGGTGCGGCTTAGATTTGAGCAAATACGGTACTTAGCTAAATAAGTAATTAATTTTATATCTGTAAGTTTAATAATGGCGTATAAGAACTCAACTATGCAATGTTTTCTTTATTCAGGATCAGATGAATTAAACAAAATGGAAATAAGCAATACAAGAAACATGTCAGTTTCTGTTATATAGTTAATATAAAAACTTCAAATTAATGAATTATGATCTGAGAAAATATGAGCAAAAACTAATATATTTTTTTTTAAATAGACTAAAGTCACCGATAAAGATATTTAAAATTTATGTTTTATAAAAATAATAAATGCATATTTATACTATGATTTCAAAATATACTTAATAACGGTTTCATTGAAATGCAATGTTAAAAAGCAACGTTGGAAATTAAGTTCTATTACTCTTATGTATAACATATAACTGTTTATTGTGCTCTATCGTTTGAAGATAAACAGTACTCAGAGCTCCAATTGATTTTAATACTTAGTAATAATTACTACTTCAGTCCCTTTGACAAAATGCAATCTTCTGTTTAAGATTCGCATTTATATATAAATCTGAAGCACAGGAGTTTCGCCATTTATGACACAATATGTTGAATTTTCGAAGAGAAGTCAGTTTTACTGTTTCACTAAAGACACGCTTTAGGAATATTGATTTGTTTTCTTTATTTGAGAAATATGTATGTATATTAGCTGCGTGTGTAATCTTAATAGCTAAATATATAATTCTATCAACTTTATATGCAGTCCCACTAAATATGACTATGACACTTCTGAAAACATCACGAATATCAATAATTACTAAAATGTTTCTAAAGTCAACCCCTTATCTAACGATTAAAAGTAACGCAATTTACTCCCTAGTACCACCATTTTTCACATAGGCGCTTGCATGCGGTGTATTGGGGAGGGGGAAGAAAAAGCATAAGTCAGAAAATTTATTTCTATATGTGTAAATACTTTTTAAGCGCTGTCAAGGCCATTTATTTGCATTTCAAAGTCTTCAGAATAATTTTACTGATATAAACGAAAGAAAAGAATCGTATTTCGGCAGGACACACAACGCACTGATTGAGTGAGACGAATATATACGTCATCGGTAGTTAAAGGGTTAATATTGGGGGAGTATACGGAACAATAAGTGGAAATATTATTATACTTTTCTTAAATATTTTTTGCTTCATTTCAATTTTATTTTTAAAGCAAAAAACGCTATATGCAATTTGTAGTATATGCATATTTTACTGCTACTAAAAATAATGGTTATTCAGAACGCAGCCAAGTAATATAGGATGAGAGTGGAACAATAAAAAATGTACCAGAAAAAAAGTGTCATAAAACTGTGCGAAAGTGTTATTTAAGGCGTTCTTTACAATGTGTTGAGAAAAGAACAATTGTATGACAATCTAGAAACATAAGCACTTTTATCCTAAATATAAAAACGATATTACCGAGAAAAATAGCTCGTAGTTTAATAACTTTTTAATAAGAATAACAAGCATATTGCATGCTATTCTGGAGACTTTAATTTATATAGCCTTTCATTTAAGTGCAACAAGAGGCTGTTCATAGAGAAATGATAAAATCATAAAAAATATCATAGGTAGAAACATTATCGAATTTCAAAGTACTGAAATATTGAGCTCCCTATTAAATTTAATAACGAGGTTTTATAGTTCACAAGTAGACCCAGGAAAGAAAGTTTTGAATTGGTAAACATTTGATTTTTCCGATATCATGCCACCAACGAAGATACAATGCAGTGATTCAAATTCATGTATGTGACTATATCTTTTTAAGGTTCAATAGAATCCGAGAAAATCTATCTAGACTTACGTATTTTCAACGATAAAATATTGCATATACCATATTAAAGCACATCTTTGTATCACCAATAAAGATGGTACCCAGTCATCATACGTTCCAGAATAAATTGTGTTGCTTCCTCCTTTTGCAAATAGAGATCTAGCGTGAAAAATTCCTCCTATAAAATTGCAGAAGATAATGCTTAAAGGCGTTGAGTCTCCAATTACAATTTAGATAATTGCTCATAAATTTTATGTGCGTGCAAGTAACATTACTATTCATTTATATTCAGTTAGCAGTTAAGGCATACACAAGTTCCGTTGGGTGGTTATAATACTAGTTTTACTTTAAGCCCACACATTCTACGACAGTTATTTCTTTAGGCACTTAACTTCCAACAATGACCTGCTTACTTCATTTAAGATTAGAAACTAACACGCAAAAGAATGAGACAATTATTATAAATAGTTATTAGTTACAAAGCAAATATTTTTCCGGGTTATACCGGGTGGGTAGAATGTCCGTACAAATTTTAAAAGTTTATAAAACCCGGGGGAAGAAAATAAAAAAAAAAAACGGTTTGCAGTTTTAATATCGATAAGTTACGAAATTTTTTTTCAGATAAGAAAAAAAAACCTGCAGACAGATAGTGCTCGTACAAACTATTGAGTTGGAAATATGCAAAAGAGACAGGCGATTACAAATATATATATATATATATACTGATGCTCTTGATCCAGATCTAATTCTCCGTTGCATGCCGACTAAGGGAACAAGGATGCTGATCGAGAAAGACAAAGCTTTGTTGGTGAAGCTATTTTTCATTAACAAGGAATCAGCGACTGTTCACTGCGTAAATTCCGACCTCAGAAAAATGTGAAGACTGGAAAAGGGTCTTCAACCGTGGTACCCGTCATAAAGCTTGTTTAGCTATTTGAGGAAACTTGATCGCTCGAGGATCGTGTAAGATCCGGACGACCAAGTCTAAGAGTCATTAGCAAACGTTGCAAGTTTACATGGCCTCTTCGGTCTCCAGATCTGACTCCAGCAGACTTCTGGATGTAGGGATATAAATTCCCGCGTGTATTAATCCTGTCCATCCAATCTGTCGGAATTGAAAGATGCGATCCACCGAGAGATGCTATGTATACAGGCGAACATTCTGCACTCTGCCGTTGCTGGATTTGTGACACGCTTGGAATGTGTCATCCCTTATGGTGGTGGATAAATGATTTGGTAACGTTACTTCTGTTATTTGCGAGTCTTTTTTTTCCACTTATGTACAAAACGCCTCCTATCGGGTTTTTTTTTCTTCTTTTTCTTATTTAAAAAAAAATCCCGTGACTTATCGATGCTAAACCTGTAAAATGTTTAATTTTCTAAGTTTTATAAATTTTTAAAGTTTTCACGTAATTTTGACCACCCGTTTTAATAATTTATTTACAATAAATTTTAAGTATATATAATTAAATTCCTATTTTCACTTTTACCAATGAAAATATCTATCCCAGTCGAGCTCGTGCAAATTAATTAAACGATCGATTGTAACAATAGTCACTTAATGAAATTCTTACATCCAAGCAAAATTCTTACAAAAATTCTTATAAATGTAAGCAATCCTTTAATTACCAGTACCGAAACGTATCATTAGAAAATTAATTAACTGAAACAGTATTAAATTAATATCGTCATTGCAGTTAACAATTCAAATATTAGATGTGATACAAGCAGAGAAAATTTAGAATAATTGCTATGCTGAGAATGCTGTTAATAAATGCTTGTAATTAATACCTTCCAGAGAAAAAATAACCGGTATGCTTGAATTGACAGTTCATTAAATATAAACCTCTGCAGCTGTTGGTACTTAGTTCGAAGCTTTAATAATTAAATACCTCAAGGTTTGTGTAGAGAAAGTAATAAAAATAGTACCTCTTTCTTGCAACACGCTACTACTAAGACTTTTGAAATTAATCCTGGGATCTGACTTTAAGAAAGAGATTATACTAATTGAGGTGGTGGCTACAGAGTTCATTTTAGTGTTTTTAGCCGGGAAAAAACACTTTTTTTCTCGTAAATTTAAAGAACTTGGGCCAGGAAATGTAATCAGAATTTTAAATTTAAACAGAAGACCGACTGGAGATTTTTACAGAAGCTTAATTTTAAATGTTAATATTTTTTTCCCTAACAGCTTTAGATAAAAACTTTTCCACAAGCGATTCTCACACTTTTTCATTAACTATTATTTGTAGAATAACTTTGCAACTATGTTTTTTCAAGACTACTTTGACTATTTGAAATGCACATAAGAGAATATTTCAGGAAATAAAAACTTTTTCATAGCACCTTCTGAAAAGCTTTGAAAGAATACACTTAGTGTGTGATATAATAATAATGAATTGCTTTAAATGTGTGCAAACAAATAATGTAAGAAAATAACCAGACCTTGGTTTTTTTTAAATCTCATAATGCATGATATTAATTATGGAATGAAAAAAAAATTCAATACTTTAAGTAACTAAATCAACCATCTTAATTAGTTAAATACTTTAATTCTCGCATGAAGTATATCATATGTTAGGATACAGGCATAACAATATTTAGTGTTATAACGGGTCTATATTCGCGATTCTACTAATAATCCTCTTGGGTAAAATACCGTAAAATTCGGCGTACAATGCGCACTTTGAAGACAAAAAATAAGATTGAAATTTACGGGTGCGCCTTATACGTGCACCCGTAAAAATGATAGCTTTGAAATTCTAATGAAAAGAATAAGCACAAGAAAAATTAAACTTCTACATTGATCGGAAGACTGTTTAGTTAAAAGAAATGACATAACTAATGAACTTAAAGAGTTATAGATCTAGAAATATATTATTTTTCAAAGCCTGGGATAATTCCCTGAATAAATCGCTTCAAAACATATAAGTATTGCTCACGTACGTTTCAGGTTGCTTCGTAAAAAAAAGGAGCGCGTTATACGGCGAATATACCAAATAGTTAAAAAATACCGCTTGAAAGTAAAGGGGTGCGTTAAACACCGGTGCGCATTATACGCAGCGTGAGTGAGTGAGTTGAATATTGACGTCGCCCTGTTCAGCTACATGAGGGCTTTTGGCGACGGTCCTCTTGAATTTGAAACATGGTCAGGTGACGAGGACGACACCTAAGTGTTACCCTTTCTTCTAACTAACACACCACAAAAACGTTTGAGCTCTCGACAGATTTAACGTGTATCGTGCCTACACGGCGGGTCTTCAGTGGTACTGGGCTCGAACTCATGACACGCCAGCCACGAGTCCGTTATCTTGACCACTAAGCGCATTCGAACTTATATTTAAGTGTTAGTCGTAGAGTAGGAGTGATGATGGTAGAAAGTTGAGATAGCATAACATAAAGTATACGATCTTATGTAACAAAGTTACGATAAGAAAACATAAGTATACGACCTCCGGTCGCTAACGTTAAGTCAAGTGGAATATTATTTAAGTATTGAAGAGAATAGCGATTAAGAGATTAGATAAGTGATCTTATTTCTATAATATTTAATTGATTAATATTGATTGCTGTTTGGGTTTAGTGATTTAGGTCTTCTCAAATAAGATGCTGAAAGCTATTAAGTGATATAGTCAATAAATTTGTGTCAGTTGTTAAAATGGCTCTCTGATCTTTACTTGAACCCTTCAATAGCCGTGGTTGACGGGACGCGACAATATGACTATCATTTATGAATTAATTATTTCACTCTTTCAATTTTAAAAAAAACAACTATTCAGCCATTGAACCGTATTTAAAGATCTGTAAGGAAAATTGAAGAGTGATATAAACAGAGCAAGCAATCATGTTATACACAAAAATCAAAAATGCATTGCTAGTAAGTTTCATTTGTTTTTCAACATTGTTAAAAATGCTCTCATTGTAGCATTAATTAGAACTAGGTTTTAAATATTATGTTGGCCAAGTAAAACAAAGGCAATTAAGAAAATATTAAGGCATCCAATTACGTTTGGAACCATGGCTTTACAAATGCGCATAAATTAATATATTTTTTAATATTTAATGTCACTGGAATTGGAATATACGCGCCAGATTATTTTAAGGCTATTATTACAATAATAAAATTAAATGTTTTCAGTAAAAGTGATGGAAAATGACATTTTCGAAATATTCGCGTTTTATTAAAAAAAGCTTCTATAATAAAAATAGTTTGCCTATATACGGCTAAAACTTCTCAAAAAAGTCTCATCTAGATGTTTTAAAGAATTCACATTAATTTAACACATACTTTCAATAGTAATAATAACCGGCGTGCTCTATTAAAATTACTCCTACTCGGATATATTAAAGTATGAATAAATTCACTTCTAAATCGCATATTTCAAATATTCTAGATAAGTTTCTGTACAGAGGTCTTATGGCTATATGTAGACAAATGTCATTTCTGAAATATTTTTCATAAAAGGAGAATGTTTTTTAAAATATGTCGTTTATTCTTCCTGTTTGTCAAAAAACTGCATTTGAAAAATTCTTTATTGTAATAATATTCTTAAAGTAATTTAATATGTATATTCTAACTCAAGTAAAACTAAATATCAAGAAAAAAATATTTATACACTTTTTCTCCAAATTCACGGTTCAGAATATACAGTCAGTTTATTCCAGATAAATTTGCAATATCAAGATTGAGGGAAGAAAAAAATGGCAAAATATAATGATGCCTAACAATAGTACCACTTGAAAAGTTACGGGGCATGTATTATTGAGCATTTTAATAGCTACGCTAGCTCAACATTTATATCTGCTTTTTTATAATTCTGCAAACTTTCAATATTGTATTTTATATCTGTTATATTTATAAAAATTGTATAATTCAATATAGGTATAATCATAAAAGTAAAAGAGACAATAGTTATGTGGTTTTTGAAAATATTTATGCTGAAAACAGTAAAGTTAGCGAATGGATTAATTTAAAGCAATTAAATAGATTATTATATCAATATTAATCAATATATATTATTATATATTACATTTTATACAATCCTAAAATATATTTACGTCTTTTCTTTGTTTTTCGGGTTAATAAAAAAACTGGGAGGAAATTCTTACAAATAAAGAAACACGAATTTAATTAATTAATCGGTATACCAATTTACCGGAAGATTACAATTTAAATTCGCGCGGTCAATATATATTACCAATTTTTCAATAATTGAATACCCACTGACAAGAAGAAAAAAAACCCGAAATTTTATAAAATCAAAAACAAGACGCTTTTACACAGTCACTAAAAGAAGCTAACTCTTTAAAAGAAACTGAAACGAAAAAATTGAATTACTTCCTGCAATCATTTCTGTCGTCTCTTCCGGGACTCCGGATCGGGACATCTGAGCAAATACAGGTGACGTCAATATTTCCACTGTCTAGCTATTCGACCCAATTCCACTTAATCGGGATGCGGGATTGATAGCTTGTTTTCATTTTGCAAATATTACATGTCATTCTGCAAAAGTTCGATAATTACTATAGCTATATATCGCTGAAATATGGAAGAAATTACCATAAATAGGAACTGTTATGGTGGTTTTGTTTATTAACAGGAAGTGATTATGGTGGCTACAATGTCTTATGCTGTCTCAAAACAGTAAATGTAATTATTCATCTTTCTCTAAGTAAGAAGTCTGGATGTATTAACGGAAAAAAGCTCTATAGAAAAACCTATTGCTTGTCACAAGAGGTAGACATTGTCATAAATATGTCTACATTTATGATATGGTTGAATATTTGTTAAGTTAGAGAGCACGGATTTAGGTAAGGAATTGAAAGAAATATAACTATATCATGTAATAGCTGGTATACCCATTCTTCGCACGAATGAATTGAATAATTAAACAATAGAGATTGAAGGATAACAAGGTTTTAATGAGTTAATTTTACGTGAATTGCAAATTAAACAAAACTTTTAAATATTCAGCTGGCATGTATAGTGTCATAAGCTATGCTGGTAGGATTTTAATGAGAAGCATATCTTGTGTTTTTTTTTTTTTTTTTATTTTATACATGAATTGCAGATTAAAAAAAAAAGCTTTTTAAATATCTCAGCTGAACAAAGAAACCATATTTGTTAAATTTTAAGTTTGTAAACCTATTAATTGATATTTTTTTATTTATAATGCCCCGTAACTGTCTTGTGGGTCGATTTTTGAAAAGACCTTCCAAAGCTAATCTCTACGCGCAAAACTAACATATTGTTACAAATTTTGTGTAATGAAGGCTTAAAATAGTGTAAATACTTCATATCCGGATGTGTAAAGCGTCAATATTACTTTCTGTTGTATTTATTTTATGTTAAAATTATAATATTCGTTAGCAACGCCGTTCCTTGCATTACAATGGCGATTCAGTGGAAACATTGCGAAATGTTGGTAATAGAGCCAAGTTGGTATCATTTTTGGCGACCACGTTGGCACCTTGGCGATTGATTGAACGGTGTAGAAGTTGATATTCTGTAGTGTCACCTGGTGGGGAGCTGCAACGAACAGAATGGCACAAAAACCTTCTCTCACAAAAAATACATACACATGCCAATTTTCATAGTGATCGGTTGAACGGTGTTAAAGTGAAGCGAGCTCATATTTACAAACATCAATTTATATATATATAGATAGATAGATATATGACACAGTAATAAATCTGTCTATAAAATAATACAAATTTCTTTTTTTGTATTAAGCACAGATCTCGAGAAAACGAAATGATTATAATCACCATTTAATAATTATGAATCGCATATGTGATGGATATATGTGTATACTGCATCGCATATACAGCGGAAGTATTGCATATAATATTACATATCTCTGTCTTCTTTCAAAATATGATTTTTTACAGTTACAATGCACTTTTTCAAAAAAAAGGAGGGGGGAGGTGGATGCCTTAAGGCTGGCTTTACAGGAGGCAACATTGTGCCTGTCAACTCATTTTTTGTGTCACTACTCCTCTAGTGTGAAGAAGAGGAAAAGTTTATTTCACACGTGGACAAAAAGTAGACTGAAAATGAAGTGTTAGACTCATTGGTACAACGATTAGGTCCGAAGAAGAAACAAAAAGCTTTATCTTTTTTCAATACACAAGAAGCCGCGTATAAAGAGAGTAGCTTCTATAATATCCTTTTGGTTGAGTCAACTAGTTGGAAGGAGAACGAGAGATATATAGAGTGGCACACAGCAAAGAATGCCAGTAGGCCAAGTGTGAAGGGAGTATGGCGATTCCAACTTAAAGTTAGGTGCCGACTGTCTACTTTATCAATTATGTGTGTCACACACGTTGGCTCGTTTGAAAAGGACTCGAACTTAACAATATATGAAACAAGTAAATTCACTTCTAATTATTTAATTCACGAAAAAGAGCATTCTTATAAGAAATTACTTTAGTTTTTACTTTTCAAGTTGTCACTTTACTTATTTACTGATTTTGTCACCAAAATCAGTAAATAAGAAAAGCAAATAATTTGTTTTTTGTTTTTTTTACTTTCACCATTACTTATTGCTCTTCAGTTCCATGAGAAAATATAGCAGAAAATAAATTCTAAGCAGCATACTGCAACCCAAATTCTAGATTTTGGAAGCTGGCCAATTAAAATCCTTAACTTTGATTTACATCATTAAGTTTTTCCTTCCGCTCTTAAAACATGTCTAAACGATAAATTCAATCTTATAAATGAAGTACAACTTTTTTCTCCTAATTTAAGGGCCACAAAATATTTTCTTAATTTTTAAACTCTTCAAATTTCTAAAACACTAAAATGAGAAAAAAGAACATTGCATTTTCATGTTATGATTACAATATTTTATCTCATACAATCACACTTGAGATGAAGTGGTGACCACCTTTCTCTCAGGACAGATTAAGTGATACGAATCCACCTGTGTAATTTTTGAAACAATTATTCTTTCTACGAAGAGTTTTATTAAATTATTTTTTCTTGAAATCTACTGTCCTATTTTAATTTTTCATGAATATTTTATATGATTAAGATTAAATATAAAAAAATGTCAATCATATTTTATTTTAAAGAGATAGGAATTCGTTAGGAACATGTACGAGTTCACATTATTCCTAACGAGGAAATTTCTAGTACATATTTTACTGGCCTTTTATACACAAACAGCAATAGCATATTATGATTATTTAGTATGCATTAAAATATAATATCAAAGTAATGCAATAAAATAATCAAAGATTAAGAAAAATGTGCGAATTATTTTATTATTATAAGATATTTGATATTAATAAATTGAATTATGGATAGTACATAAACAAAAGCTGTGAAATAGAAAATTAATAATATTGTAATACAGCCGGAAACTTAAAATTATAAACTACTTCAGATCTGTATTATCTTGGATCAAATAAAATTTAAGCTAAGAATAGACATTGTAGACAAAATGCCTTTATCTTATTTTAAAGGATGTGATCTAATTAATTGTAACTAGTATTTTTATACTGTAAACAAATGAAGACTATAATTTATATAAACTTTATTTATCATTTTCTGTTGAGTTTTTTTATAAGATAGGGAAAACAATTATATGTGTGTGTGCAAAAAATTCAAATTTAATATAAAAAGTACAACACGAAAAAGCATATTAAAAAAAAATTCAGCATATTCATGTGTCTGTATATTTTCCTGCGAGATTAATAACAATTTATATTCGAATAAAGCTACTTTTTTAAAAGGAAATCCTTTGTACTCACCTTACAAAAAAAAATGTTCAATCATTACTCATGTATAAAAAAAATTCCTTTTCTGATGTAAGGATATTTATTGATATTTTTTAAGATGAACAATTTGATTTTTCATCATTTATGATACCTATTTCCTTTGTTCCACTCTAACAATCAAATCTGATCTTTTGGCTTATTACCTTTTTCACTATACATTTTTGTTTAGCTTTATATAAAAAAAATACGGTGAATATCTCAATTTACTAGTTTTTGTAATATACACGCAAACTAAATTTTTTAAATTAGTTAAAATCACAGTTGTGACAAAGGAAAAACGACCAGAAACAAAGCATTTGCATACAATAATCTATCTTCGATGCATTTGAGAAGTAAATAAATAACATATCAAAATCAATTTAATACCAGATAATTAATTTTAATCATCCATTTAAGCTATTTATTTACTAATATAAAACAAGTAATGTGTAGTTATACTAATGCATAACTATAAATGTAATAAAATTATTTGAATGTAATAAAATAAATGTGTACTTATTGTTATAATATTTAACCTTATTATACAAACAAAAGAATGTCTCCAACTTCTAACTTATTTACATAATTTAGCAACCGTACTCATTAACAGAAATATATATTTTTTAATGTTTAAAAATAATAAATAATACATAGTTATTTTGTCCAAAATTAAAATATTAAAACATAATTAGAATTGTATAACGCGTACATATATACATATAGATATATAAAATTCAAATTAAGTGAAAAACGAATTATTCATAATAAAAAAAATTTAAAAATGCTAATATAAAAGAAAATTAATATCTATGTATTTCTATATACCGTATTTATTCGAAACTAATCCGCTATCGTTTCTAAGCCGCACTCCAATTTCCCAAGAAATTTTTGTGAAAAATGAAAAATAGTGTAAAATGATTTATCGATATCAAATTTTACGAAATTAAAATAAATTTAAAATGAGAACTTACTGGAAGTGAATAATTAGTTGAAAGAATTATAAACTTTTACGAAAATTATAAACTTTTAAATACATTCATGAACTTGTAATTGCTCAAATTGCCCCATCCAACAATTTTCCCCTTCTATTCTAAGCCGCACCCGATTTTCAGGATAATTAAAGTTGGAAAAGAGTGCGGATGAGATTCGAGTAAATACGGTATATCAATCTATCAATCACATTTCTTATAAATACATACAAATATATATATATATATATATATATATATATATACATACATACACATATATAAATATATATGCATATAAACCCACATACATACATGCATATACATATATATGTACACGCACATCTATATGATGTTTATAAATATACAGATGCATTATATGAAAATAAGAAAAATATAAAAAAAAATTCTACCAATGGTATTAGCACATAACATTAAATAAAAAATATACAAATTCAATTATGATAAATATTATTATTGTTTTTAATATTCAAAACTCCTAATTATCATTGTCTTTTGTTCACACAGTTCTTCTATAGTTAATTACATTCAAAAAAAAATTTCACTTAAATGTATCATATTTAACTTAATCGGCATTAAACCAGTGCGAAAATAAATAACAAATTATATAAATGAAAAACTTATATTCAATTATTCTTCACCAGCAATTCGTTGTTTAACAGATATAATGAGTGTAATTAGCGAAAATTTCCGTAATTATATTCAATGCTTTCTAATATTATGATCTATATTAAAACCAAAAACTTCTTCTAAAATAGATACCAATCAATATGTAAATCTACAAAAATAGATAGTTTATTTCTATTGAAAAATATAAATAATAAAATTTTCACTGCATTTGAAAAATGAAGTAAGCTTCTTAATTATGCATTTTTCCAGGTTATCACTGAAGTTAAGTATTAAATTGCGAAGAAAATCGCATTCAATTTTATAAGACGACAAAAAACGATTTTCAAAACAGGAAAACTTGAAAACAAAATTATTCAGCTTAATCATATTTACTTGAAGAAACTAGAAACCGTGTTATATAACGTAATTCTAAAGTTCCTCTTTTTAAAGAGATTTTTACTGATACTCAATTTTGAATATTCTATGAAAATACTGAGCTGTAATATTGAAATATACATAAATTCAAACTGCATTTTCATTTCATAGGTTTGACACTTAACCGTCCTTATAACATTTGAGGTAGCTGGATGAATATTCAATTTTTTATAATGTCCTTATATAAATATAGTGCTTAGTGGAAAATATATGCACTAATTCCTTCCTCTCTTATTCTCAATAAGTGATTCATGAATAAACTATTACCAAACTTGATATTCTGTTACAATCTAAAACATCTGTATGATCATTACTTTCTAAAAGGTACATTAAGACCAATTATAAAGATAATTTGCACTCCATTTAAAATTAATTCCATTCGACGTCATATTAGATTTTTCTAGAAAATTATTAGTCTTATGCTGCTTTGAATTGCAAATATAGTTTTGGATTATGTTAAGGTAGTAAGTAAACTATAACTTAAGTATAACTGTAATCAGTATTAAATAAATTCTTCTTTCCTTCATCTTTTTTACGATATATATCGAAGATTGATCTAATACGAGTCAAATCAGATATTCACGACTTTCTTTGAATTCTAACGCATATCTCAACATCAAAACTATTATGGCTGTTTGGATGTAAGTCTCTGAACGGTTTGAAGCAAATCTCATTTACTGCATTTAACACTATAATGAATAAGTACCAACTAGTATTTTTCAAATTAAAAATGCGAAACTATTACGAAACTGCTACAAAATAAATGGCAGGGATGCTATAACTTCGAAGCTAGTTCTGGAAAAAAATTTGTTTTTAAACAGCTAAAAATTGTAGCATTTAAATTCTAAATTGATTTTGGAATCCTCAGAAGCTTGTATAAATAACTAAAAATTTATTTCCATTTTTAAGGGTTTCCTGTACAAACTGAAGCCTTTCGTAGACATCGTCTGCATTTGCAAAAAATATATATATATACATTTGACGGTTTTATTTGCAAATGCAGAGAGTACGTGTCGAAAGTTAGGAGTTATATATGATAGATAGATATACCGGAGAAAAATAAGATTTCAACACCAAAATAATTGAAATTTGGGAGACGAGTTTGCATATTTGAAATGTGACGCGTCTATTCTAATTTCGCGCTAGACATGCGTGGTACCAGTAGCTTCACTATCATCATCCAAATGTAGTTTACTTTAAATACACAATATAAACTTCGAGAACGTTATTTACTTTTCAGATAGGACCTTGTGAGTTAGAATTGAGTCAGAAATCCTTTGAAGGAGATAGGGAAGGCAAAATCAACAACTTAATAAATTTCTACGAAACTTTGTAACTAGGTCACGAAAAAGTGGATTTTCTTTTTTTACGATATTGCAGCAATGTAAGTAACCATTATAGATGATTGCTAGCAGAAGTGTTTCATGGATATATGCTATCTTGAGAAAACCGTAGTCTGACCACATAAGCTACAGCGTATCTTAAATCAATCCTAACAAAAAACTTAACTTTTAATAGCACTAAAAACACACGACAAGTTGTAAAAAATTCATTACTTGAGAGACAGTCCTTGTCAAAATTTCACTGAAGTTCATATCCAAGGGCGTAGATACCTCCCTACCTGCAGTATCAATGGTACGAGGCCTCAAAGTTCTAGTGGCACCAGAATGTGTAAACAAAGAATCGTTAAATGTTAAGAGACCCCAAAAAGGGCACCTAAGAAATTTTAATACAGGGCCCACTCAAGACTCTGGCTATGCCACATCTTATATCATTAACTTTTTAAATAATGGCAATTTCTGACTTTGGTTGTGTTATATTAGAGCTCAATGAAGAGTCGAAAGAGGATTTGTTCTTTTTTTTTAATGATAGGTTTATTGCCTTGAGGTTTGTGATAGCTGTATGTTGGTTAGGAGAGAGAGAATGGCCAAGTATGCAATTTGAACCAAGTTGTCTGCAGCGTAGACACACTGGACATATACCAGGAGTTGTAGTCTGGGGAGTAACTTTTTATCACAACTGGAGCACCCTCATCGTTTCGTTATCCTAAACACCTTGGCAGCAAATATGTATGTCAGACTGGTGTGCTGCTTACAATTCCAGGGTACAATTTCCGTCAGGATCAAAACGTTCCCATATCGCTAGTGTGCCTTAACATGCTCTACATAATGTTGACGTTGCGTTGGCTTGCGAGATCTTTCTCCCGTCGAGCATTTAAGTACTTTATTAGACAACAAGCCCAGAATCATCCACAACAGCACGTGTCATTGTCTATATCACGAAATGCAAAACGCATGAAATTACATTCCTCAAAATGACATATTTCACCTACGCAACACAATGCACGCACATTCGCATGGTTACATTCAAAACTGTGATGCTTATAGCAGTTATTATGCACCACCGTTTTACATTTAAAATGACTCTTTTAGCTTAAGCTTTAACATGCAAACTTGAAACTAACCAAATAACTATTTTACTCACACAAATGCGCCCTCTTTGCTTAATTTCAATTCCTCTAAGTTAATTTCTTCTTGGTGTTGAGAGTTCATTCTCCACCAGTCTAATAGTATGTTTAATACACAATAAATAGTTATTTTATAATATTTAATTTAATTCACATATAATTTTCAAATAGTTTTTCATTTAAATAATACTGCATTTGGTAAGAAACTATTAAATTTAGACATCAATTTTTACTGCTAATAAAAGGTATAGTAAGTGATTTTAAAGTTACGAAATTACTAAGAGAAATGATTTAATTTATTCTAATTTGTATCCTCACTTTAAAATCAAACTTAAAAAAAGAAATCTACCAGATAAAAGTTGTGAAAAAAACAATAAAGATTTCGCTAAATTTATTTGTATATGACAAATATATTTTTATACAGATAACTACCTTCCATATTTGGAACGAAATAATTGCATTTATATTTTTAAACCAGGGGAAAAAACTAGAGGGGGGAGGGGTAATAAGAAATCGACTTAACTAAATGAAAATCATGTAGAATCTAATTAATTTTCAGAAATTATATTTTTACCATAAGTGTTCTTAAATATCAAGCAATGCAATCCAAACGCACATTCCTGAATTAAAAATACTTCATTTTGAATTCTGTGATCTAATTTTAGATTTTTAAGTCTCTTTTAAAGAATGTTTTAATAATTAAGAGCACGATATATATATATTTGAATAAAAATATCACTTTACATTTATAATGCATAAGATAAATAATAAATATCACGAAAATACGCATTACTGCTAATTGGGAGTGTATAGTAGTATTTTTACCAGATATATTTATTTTATACATATATTCAATTTTAATACATGCATGCTAATAATATATAAGTACTCATTATATTATACTTAATGTAATTATTCTCCAATGTGTACCTAAGCCGTTAAACTATTAACATTGTTTTTGAATACATAAATATATATACTTATCACACGCAGTACTATTTGAGATAATAGAACTGTAATCATACAGGATGAGCCAGAAGTCTAGGCCAGATTATAAAAATACATTACAAAAGTACCGTTTAATATAATAATGTAACTTTTGTATCATTAAATAGGTCAGTCTTTCTTTTTGTGCAGGAAATGACGTAAATGCTTCCTTTAAGAATAACTCAGGGGAACATTTGTAAGGAAGACATTCTTTTTTGCGACCAAATGGTGTCAATTCAAGCTGAAAGCTCAATATGTGCTTTGGTTTCAAGAAGCGATATCACCCATTAATGTTCCGCGCAAATTTCGATTTTGTTATGGAACCAACTTCCTGGTGCAAAATAAGTGAAGGAATAGTAGGAAATATTTAGAGGGGCGTTAAGGATCTTTCCAGATATGGAAGGCCTAGCCTGAATGAACCGGCTGTTGAACACGTTCAGCAGTCGTTTCACAGGCGTATTTATTACTAAATCAACTAGTGTAGCATCACTTGAATTTCAAATGTCGCAAGTAAGTTTGGTAAGAATTTTTCATAAAAGGCTTAGATTCCATGCTTATGAAGTGCAAGACATGAAACGCGTTTTTATCCCTTCTACCCTTTGACGCAGCTAGAGGTGTGGAAGGAACTGAATGATCATTAGACATGATGAATTCCAATTATTTTATTTATCACTATAATCAACGCAGACACAATCAACACTTTAAACAAGATAATTCGAATCAGTAATACAGCAAGAGGGATACGAGGTTCGAGTTGGGGAGAATATATTCAATCATGCAGCTCTACCTTTAATATTATTTTACACAAAGCTTACGTATTTAATGACCGCATTATTAGCTTAACATTCTAAACATCGACTCAATTTAAAATCACAGTACCTGAACTCTTGCAGTCTTCTATTTACTTTAGGTTGACTTTAATACTAAACGTCGGCTAATATATCACTTTCTTTATCCAAACTTCTGGCTTCTTACTTTGTTTACGTATACGTTTCACTGCCAATTTACTTCAATCCTAATCTATTCGCAATTGACTAAATTCAAACACGCGAAGAAAGAATATTAATTTGCATATCAAGTTTTCACATTTCGGAGAAGATTGGTTGAAAATGCTAGCCCAAAAGAATTCCCAAAATGGTTAGTGGAAGGACGCGTATAGATCCGTCAAAGGCATGTTAAGGAACACTTGGCGGGGGCTGGATTACCGATTATACATTCGCCGAAATACCAAGACGTCCACACATTGAAATCTACCGAGGTCTCATAAAAAAATCCCGACAGTACTTACAATAATCCAAGCAAACGTATAATTGTTGTAGATTGAACACAGTGAATATTTACTTGTATAATCACAGAGCAAGACTTTTGGTTCACCCTGTACATACCATATTATATGTATTTTTTTTATTTTCAGGGCTTTTTTAATAACATTTAATGACTAAATGAACGAGAAGCAAATATTTGTAATATCAACATAAGGAAAACAGATATTTGTAATATCAACACTAAGAAAACAAACAATAATTACTAGGGAGGGTACCCTCTGTCCTCCTAATGGTGGACTACACCCATTGAACAAATTATACAAATGTTTCCTACTCATTGCTTAAATTGTAAAACTGTATAATTTACATGTATTATGTAGTTTCAAGTATTCGTAGCCAAGAATAAATTCACTTTAAAAATATCCTTGCGTCCTCTGTTGCAGCTCATCTTAACCATGGCAAAATTTATTAGATCACGAAAAAATTTATACACCGTAAAATCCAGCGTATAGCACGCACTGGCGTATAAAGCGAACCCCATTTCTATGAAGAAAGCTAAAATGTACGGGGGTAATTATCTTATGTTTTAAAGTTATTTATTCAAGGTGTTATCACAAGTTTTTGAAAAAAATATATTCTGGAACTACAACTTTTTAAGTTCATAAGGAAAGTCATTTCTTTTAAATAAACAGCATTTCGATATATATAGAAGTCTAAATGTTTCTATGTTTATATCTTTTTTTTATTTTTAAAGCTGCCACGCATTTTTATACCCGACGTATGACATGCACCCGAAAATTTCAATCTTATTTTTTGTGCTAAAAGTGTCCGTTATACGCCGGTATAGAGAAAATAATTATTCAAATTTCAGGCAATCTGATAATTTCCAATTGTAGAAACTATTCATGAATTAAAAACAGATATAAAAAAGAATTTAAACTTTCTGTACCTGAAATATATTATATATTATACAAAAGGAAACGTTATAGATTTCTGTGTTTCATTTAAGGTATCCGAACACGTTCGGAGTACTTTTTAACAAAATAGCATACTAAAACATTATAAATGCTCTTTTAGGACTCAATACCAATAAATATTACTATTCAACTATCAAAAATTAAAATGAATTATATGAATTTTGCAAAAATCACAATTATAAGTGAAATTTTAGCAATATTTTTGAAAAACTTCAAAGCAGTTAGAGAAAAAGTAATAAACATATATTAGTAAAAGATTTACGAAAACAAACTAGATGCATTTATCTAGAAAATGTACTAAAATTTTAATTTTTTATTAAAATTTGAAAATTTTAGACCTGATTGGGAGTAAACATTATAAGAAATATTACGTTTTTTATGAGACCATTATTTAAATAACAAGCCATAACTCAAAAAGTATTCATATAATAAGACATATTTTAGTACATTCTCTAGAAAATAACGTAAATATCAGGTTTAATAAGTTTTATAGAAATACATTCGTAATATTTTGAGTTATCAGACTCGCCATGATAGATTTTGAGCAATTTAAATGCCCACTTCTGGTAGATCAAAAACCCACTTCCGGTTTTTCGAACTTAATAAAATTTATTGTAACTTGGCCTCTAGGTAGTGTAGAAACAAAATAAAGTATATTTCGTAAAGTCAAAAGATAGCTCTATTCAATAAAATAAAAAACAAAAATATCTGTCTTGACTGAATTTGGTCATTTTCGACGTATTCGGATACCTTAAACATTAAGTAAAATGTACGTTACACTTATTTTGAGTCTCATTTAAGTTGAAAAAAATATTCCAGGAGAATTTTTATGGAGATTCTCATCAGGAAAAGCAAACTTAAATCAATCCAAGTCCTGAAGCAGTATAAAACCTATCCATGCTTCACTTCCTATTCCAGGTGTGTTTTCTTAGCTTTCAAAGTACATACAGTCTTTCTTGACAATATAAATCAAATCCGACGGGCTTTACAAAAGCTCCGAGCCAAAGAGAGACATTTCTTTTTCAAAGTTCCATTTCTTAAACTTTGTTCCATAAAAAATTACTTTTACTCACGGGAAAAAACTATAAAAAGGCTCTTTTAAAAATACTTGGGGAAAAAAGGCTCTAAAATATTCCGAATGTAAATAGACGTTATATTTTTTTTTGGAGTTCGTGAAGTCATGGGAAGCATTTGGAATCAACTTAAGGCTTTTAAAATTGAAACTTGAATTTGCTTAAGAGACATAAAGCGTACGGAAAAATCTATAGTATAGTTTGTTGTTCTATAAAAATTCATATACTGTATAAATACGGCGTATAACGCGTACTTTTAGCACAAAAAATAAGATCGAAAATAAAGGAAGCGCGTTTATACGTCGGGTACAAAAAATATAGCTTTAGAAATAATAGAAAAGATAGGCATTTACATACATCGAAATACTTTTTTAAAAAAATAAATGACAACACTTATGAACTTAAAGGATTGCAATTCTAAAATGATAGTATTTTTTTAAAAAAAATGGTATAATACCTGGAATAAATTATTTTAAAACATAATAGCATTACACATGTACACACACACATATTACAGGTTTCTTCGTAATAAGTTGCAGTTTAAAAAACCTAAAAGAACACCCTATTATAGTTAATCGAACTAAGTTGTAGCTTAATCTTTAGTCGCCAAATCTGGAATTAGTCGCCAAATCTGAAAACTGGATCTGAAAATAGTCGCTAGAGATGGGATGGGATCTGAAAAGAGAAATCGTTAATCCTGATGGTCCTGATCATGAAAATGGTACAAATTATTTAATCATTGTGTTGTCATCGATCCTGGACAAGTGAGAAAAATTTCGAATTAATCTGACCTTTCAAAGTGGGTAAAAATTGAGTTGAAATTGAGCTTATAAAAGGGTGTTAAAAATTGGTAAATACCTGGAGTAAATGACTTTAAAACATAATACCATTGCACACGTACTTTACAGGTTTCTTCGTAAAAAGGGGAGCGCATGCGCGCACGTTATAAAAGCCGTATTTTTCGATACTTTCCTAAGAATTAAAGATAAATTTAAGATAAAATATACTCATTGAGAATATTAGTTTCCCTACACTTGCTAGTTAATTGGCTAATTTAAAAAAAAACAAGATAGTTTTTTTAAGTAATTTATTTTTTATTTGTTTACCACTACTAAAGGACGCTAACGTAACTGAATCAAAAACGATGTTTTTTTAAAAATAATTATGAACATCCAAACATATTCAATAATATTTATAGCAATTACAAATCTAATGGTAAACTTATTCACTGTTAAGTAATAAATATCGTATTTCCTGGTACGCAAGACACTGTTTTGTACAAGACACACACGAAAAATTAATCCAAACGCTTCGGAAAATATCTAAATATTAAAAGAAAAAATTAATATTAAACAGTTTTAATATTTTAAGAACTCCCAGAAATTTGAAAAAAATCTATATATCTTCCTTTTCCTTTCTCTAACATATGTGGGCATCAACTTCATTATCAGCGTGTCTGATAATGAAAACAAGATATCAATCATTGGCATGGCCAAGTAATTTTAGCGCGTTTTTCACATGTTGTATTTTTACTAGCAGAAAGTAGTACTGTACTAAAAAAAAATTTTTTTTTAATTAAAAATTATTAAATTTAAATATGATTCGACTCATCTAGGGCACAAATGCGACCAAATGCCGAAAACCCGAGGTTAATTGGTTGCTTATTGGCTGAGAAAACGGTACGACAAAATATGGAACAAAGACGAAATTTGCGTCCTGATAGCGCTTTTGTTCCACTACGCGAAAAACGCGCTAAAAAGCATGGCAGTTAAACCTTTGTTATATAAGATATGCCACTAATTTTCAAGATCAATTTATAAGATTAAAATGTGCGTCTTATAAAACAAAACGGTAATAAATTTTACTTACAGTTTGTTAAAAATTTATCAATTAACAAAATTATCTAATTACTTCGTGGAAAGATTTATGTGCATTAATATCAAATTCACATTGTGGTCAGGAAACCTAAATGCTTACAAGCACATGACACTATTCGTGACATTTTCCCAATTTCTTAACGATAAAAATAGTTAAGTTTCAGATACATTTTTAAGAAATTGACAAGTCACGCAATCTTGTCTCTTTCCTCTTTTTTTTTTTGTTTTTTTTATTTGTTTTTTCATTTTTTTCAATGACAGCATTAGAAAAATGAATTTAGTAATCTTTGTCATTTTGTTCCTTTTCTTTTAAATTCATATGGTGATTAACATCTGAAAAAATACAAAATCATGAGAATTTATGCCCATTTTAACTCCTTAATTTTTTGAATTTTTCCTTTGACAAAATTGTAATTAAAATATTCATTTGTACGGTAGTGTTATGTACACACAGTTTTAAGGTTATAAGATACAGATTTTTTTCAAAAGCATCTTTGTGTTGATTGAGAACTAAGGACTGATTAAAGGGATTTTTAACTCATGTAACTTATTTTAAAGATATATAAATACTTAGAAACGATTTTAATTTATGCAGAGAAAAGTATTTATTGCTTTAGAAATATCTGTAGCTTGTTCCTGAATAAATATAAGCAAAATCTTTGCTTGCCTTTTTTTTTATCAAGTAACTCCCCTTACATACGATTCACATTTACAGCGCGAAAAATATGAGCAAAACATTTGGTGCTATCTTAAATAACAGCGTTAAACTTCTATAAAGATATATTTCCTCATATATAATAGAAATTAACATGGCATATTTTTTTCTTAGTACTACGACGGCAGTATTCTGGAATTTTTACGTGAAATAATTTATTAAACAGTGTCATTTCTACATTGGATATTAAATAATGAGGTAAGATTAAAAATCTGGTACTTACGTACTATCGCAACAATCGCCAACGTTCAACTAACATGCCAAGTTGGTAACCCAATTTCGCATGTGTCATATCGCTGAATTAGCAATCAAGTGATTCGTTTCATATAATGCCGCCAATAGGTTGCGATAATACGTAAGTACCAAAATCTTCTTTGTTAATAAATCAATGTATTTTATAATGCACTTTATTTACATTTATTCAAGACAGAATAAATGATTAATTTGATCAATCTTTATCAAATTCTTTTGGAATGTTTTATGTATAGTGAAAGATTAAATTCACTAATTTTTCAAAGAAACACATGAATATTTATTTCTATATTATTTTTAGTGAATATTTTTCTTTAAAAACCCGTATTTCCTCTAAAATTATGTCTTTTTAATTAATGTATCATGGTTCCAAAAACTGCTAACCAAAAAAAAAATTAATCTTTATTTTTTTAAGAAATCTGATATTGTTCCATGTCTGTTTTCATATGAAGATAATCTCTTGGATTCATAGTTAGGATTAAGTTTGAGTCAGGAAAATTTAGAAGCTTATTTGGGTAAAGCCCAATGATTTCCTATTGCTCATGATTGGCATGACGTAATTCAATACCGATGACGTCACCCTCAAAGAACCACAAGTTATTTCTTATGAAGGTATTTTTTGTCAGAGATGTTAGTGTACGTTTTTACCGGCAAAAATGCATTATATTTAGAAGCAAAATAATTCATTTTGAACTTAATGTCCATTATACACTAGTATACTTAGTTATCGACAAATGTACCTAACGTTATGTCTCGCAGAAAATAAAGTATTTGGCAGACAATGTATGTGTCCTTACCTAAGAATGTATAGCAGCAACACTTTTCGTAGTACATATTTTAACCAATTTTTCTGTGTGGTATATTTTCTTCCAAATAACAAATTTTAACGTAGTCAAATTTTTTCAACGTCCTTTTCATAAAATTTGTTTAAGTAATGTATCTTTGTATTACGAAATAAATTATACATTGACTTTAAATTAAAAAATGATAAATTTTCCTCAATTAATTCTAAGAAAATCGTCTAAATTGCTTGAATATATAAATCCTCATATAATATCATTTTCAAGAACTAATCTCGGCTTATACTTTAAAAAACTTATAGCTGCATTAATCTTAATCAACAAATATGCAGTGTAAATCCTAAAGGAAACTATTACTAATTCAAATCGGAGAAGAAATACACTGTAAAAATACATAATCTTCATAAATAAATCGATAAAAATTTACTCATTTTGCAAAAAATGTATCATACATTAAAACGTAACGATTTATTTGAAAAATCTATCAGTTTGTAATAACAGAAAATGGAAAAAAGCAACATTAAAATGAAAATTTAGTCATGAGTAATAAAACCAGTAATTTTAATTTAATGAAAATCAATCAAACTTTTCAGAAACAAGCATCTATTTTTTTTAACAACACAAGAACTACGAGAAAGACGTCTTGAAATTTATTACCTCTTATACTTGTTAAAAGTGGTTATCGAAAAATCCTCTCAAAATTCTTACGAAACACTAAAATAAAAAATAAAATATTTCAAAATCCGATTTTTTATTACAAATATTAAGAAATTCTAATCTCAAGGGAGTTTTAAAAAACTTATCGAAAGTATCAAGTATTTACATGAATTCAAAAAGAAAATCCCAAATCGATTTCCGTTCGACTTCTAACAACACTTCTGATTTTTTCGCGAGCATTCAAAAAACTTTCCACTTTACCTATCAACAAGTTTCATCCGTAAGAAAATTTCTGCAACCCACAAGTTTGCTTAGTCGAACTTTCAAGTAACTTGCCATAATGAATTCAAAAACTAGCATGAGAATTTATGTGGGCACTTTCTGTTATACGAGGTGAAGAGCATACATAAATAGTTCCGAAGTTACAGCAAACAACT
Organism: Trichonephila clavata; assembly: GCA_019973975.1. Lineage (NCBI taxonomy): Eukaryota > Metazoa > Arthropoda > Arachnida > Araneae > Nephilidae > Trichonephila > Trichonephila clavata. Next base: position 83,072 of record BMAO01030366.1, read on the forward strand.
CATGGGATCATGTATGTTTATCTTTGGATGGACTTTTATTTGTTGCTTTAAAGCAGAGGTTCTTTGAGTTGTTGACTTAAGCATGCTCATGTTTAGAAGGAAAAGAAGATACAAGACACAAAAATCAAGGAAATTAGTTAAGAGTTCCAAAAGCATATATTAAACTAGTTTTAAGAATATAACACTAAGTTTATCATTTTCTAATTAAATTTATAAATTGCTAAATAGTAAGAAACATCATACAATTTAATGTATATTGTAAACTGCAACTACTCTTGTGAATAATAACTATAATTGACTTTACAAAGCACAGCAGAAGCACCCTCTAGCGATCACATACCTTCGGTAGAGGCCAGGTGAGGAGAGGACACGGTCACCATTAAAAAATTGTTCATGTTCATTAGAATTAGTTTTGAAAATGATATGCGTTGTCTTTTTGTAACCTGACATAAATAAATAGCTGTAATACAAAAGGAGACCACAATAAACCCAACCACAAATTAATCACCATTTGCTTAAAATTTAACGCTCAACGTCCTACAGCACACAATAACTATTGAAATTCCCGTTATGTGAAATGAATAATAAAAATAAACTCTTCAGTAAATATTCAATATCAAAATGTTAGCCTGCATTTCTCAAACTGTAGAGTTCGCCTCTGTAAGGGTGTGAGCGAGTGAGTGAATATTAACGTCCCACTTCTCAGCTACACGAGGGCTTTTGGGGACGGTCCGCGTAATTTTGAACCATGGTCAAGTGACGCGGACGACACCTGAGCTGGCCCCCCCCTCTCCTAACTACCACACCACACCAACGGGAGGACGTTTGAGCTCTCGACAGATTTTACGTGCATCGCTCCCCTACTCGGCCTCCGTAAGGGAGCGTGATACCTTTACGAGGGGGCGCGATCATTTTGAAAAGTCGAAAATAAAAGATTTAAAAGAATTATTAATTTATTGAAAGCAAACGAACAAAATACACTCTAATGTAATAAGAAATAAATACACATTTACACTGATAGAATACACTTATCAATGTATCAGTACCTCACAATATATTTTATAATTAATTTAGTAGCATTAAGTTAAGAACAAGTTTAATAATTACCTTTGACTCAATGGGCTTGGCACATTTAAAATTATTTACAAAAATTGGTACTTATCTTGATAATTGCAATGGTTTATTATTAATCCATTAACTGTCGATTAAAAGATACGCGATTTGCTCCTCAATACATTGCTTTCCACGTATGTGATGTAGTGGGGGGGGGGAGGAATAAATAAGTAAATCCTCTGAAATAAGTAAATCTTTCGAAAACACTAACAAGTTCTTTTTATTGCATTCCCAAGCGTTAGGAATAATTTTATGAATAGCAGTGACAGAAAAATGTGGAAAGACGTAAATATACGTCCGGGGCAATTAACGCTTTAGCTGAGCGAGACGTTTATATACGACGGTGAAATTTAAGAGGTTAAAGCCGTATCGTTGCTTAGCATCATAAAATTATTGAATTCGATACATTGTTATTGTAAGGAGGGGGGGGTGATAAAAATTATGATTGAATATTGGGTCGCAAATATTTAATGTTTGAGAAGCACTGTGTCAATTTTCTTGCTTGTCAAATTTCAAGTTTCTAGGCCTAAGAGTTCCAGAGATCTCGTGATGAGTGAGTGAGGAATCGCTTTACACTCCAATTCATAGAGAGATAAGTAGAAAAACCTAAACCGAAATTGCAAAGGACAAAAAGGTATAAATTAATGAAAAGATTTTACACTTCACAAAGTTTTGAGCATTAAAAACACTTTATACGTGATAAAGCAAACTGACTCACTTTCTTGATGATTCAACAACATTGGAGATTTAACACTTTGAGTACATGACTTATAAAGAGAACGGAATATCCAAAGAATATATAGTATAATAGAAATTGCATGATTAATTGCAATTTATACTTCATAGCAACTTTTTCGACTTATTTTCTTAGTAAACACATACACAAAACAGTTTGAACTTAAGCATTTTTATGATAATACGTGCACAGCTAGAGTATGAAGATAGTATTCATTAGTGTACTTTGAAAACTAGATATTATTAATTTTTTTTTATAAATGAATCAAAAGAAATAAAAATAAGGCTTTAAATCATTCCTAAATGAAAACTTTGTAATTCATATTATGTTTGTTTTAGTAAAAGTTACAGTCACTATAAACTTCAGCAAGCCTAATTAGGAACTGACCATAATTTTGACCACTCATTTTTAGATGAGAAGATCCAATCTTGAGTAACAGCACATAATGAAGTAACGTAGAAAAGAACAACAGTAAACTACTACTGAAGATCATACAAGTAATGTTATTTGTAAGCATTACTACCTAAATTATGTCCGAAAGACAAATTGCAACATTTCTCTCCGAATTTTTGAGGACTTGACTCGGGGAAATGAGTCACAATTAGATGAATCATAGATTGAACATCTTTTTCGCTTATGATTCACAAATTGTTGTTTATAGAGTCTAATTAACACAGGAATGAGTAAATTTTTATTAATCGTGTCATGGGTCTATTCCGCGTTTTTCTACTAACAAATCCTCTTGGGGAAAAAAGGTCTTTAAAATTTAATTCATTGAAAACCTTCCTGCGAAGAAGATGTGAGCATGCAAATTAAGTCTCGTGTATAAAGATTAAACTTTAAGAGAATGGACGAGGGTTAAGTTATAGAACGATTGCAGAGAAAGACTGCTATGGCTAGCAGTAATAGATTAGTGATTAGTGCGGATGGCAGTAATTAAAGTGAGCGTGAATGCCTAGTAGCTGAATATTATAATATTAAGGTATCCGACTACTCACGACAACTTTTTTTTAAAAAAATCGAGATATGGGGATTTTTTGTTAGTTGTATATTTGTTTAGTACATTTTAAGAAAAATATGCTAAAATTAAGAAGAGAAAAATAAATTATTATTACTAATAAATCATAGTTTAAAAAAACACCCTTTATATAGTTAATCGAAATAAGTTGTAACTTAATCTTTTAGTCGCCAAATCTGGAAATGGGATCCAAATTTAGTCGCTAGATGCGGGATGGGATCTGAAAATATGAATTCGTTAATCTACATGATCTCGATCGGTACAATGGAACACAATTATTAAATTATTTTATTGTCATCGGTCCTGGACAAGTGAGCAAAATTTCGAATTAACCTGACCTTTTAAAGTGGGTAAAAATTTAGTTCGAAGATTCCGTTACATACAAGTGAAGCTTATAAAAAGTTGTTAAAATGGGAAAAAAAATTGAAAAAAAAAAAAACAAACTCGGCCCATTCTGTACCAAAAGTTTATGAAAACATTTTTAATTTTTCAATACTTATGTGTTGCTATATGTTATTCATTTTTGAAATGACCATGATGAGAAACATTTTAATTCTTACAAAAACTACAGCACTTTATCTTTGTTATTATATGAAATTTCTTGCAAAAACAGTGAATATATTCACATAAGGGGCTGTAAATTTTGTTATAAAACCGTGATTATTTAATCTGAAAGTTAAAAGACTTCTACTATTATACAGAACATACACAACAAATTTCAGCTAATTATTTTTAAAACATTTTTAGCAATCGCTGTCCCATTTCAGTATTATAAAAAAAAACACATTTCGAGTAAAACACATTTTAAAGCATGACATCTTGCTTAAAGTAATGACATCTGATTTTACTAAAACACCTGTAGTTTTTGTTCTAGTGAACAGAAAATAATGGAATTTTTATAAAGCTAATAAGATGGCCTATAAAATGAAGTCATAAAACAAATTTGTCAATTTTTGGTGAAATTCACAATTTTAGGGTAGTCGGATTTTTTAAAGTTGACGATTTGTCAAATAGAAATTAAATTAGATTAGGTAGCTAAGAGAATTAGAAGGTTTTGCTTGGACGTAAGTGATCTGTTTATTTAGTCTCCTCATATCTCGTCGGCCTCGCAATTGTAACTCATATTTAGAATTTGGGTGCATCTCTAGACTTGGTTAATAAGTTTTGCGTTGTTGTTATTGATACTAAAAATAAATTGAAATTATTTTGGAATATGGCTAGTCTTCCTTCCGACCTCCCCACACTGAGGAAAGACATCTTCTCTCATAATTGTAAATATCTGTTCTTCAAGTTTTCATAATCAATTGATATATTTTACTCGATTAAGGTATACGACTACCCTAAAACTATTAATTTTGCCAAAAATTGACAAATTTTTTAATGATTTTATTTTATGTGCCATCCTTATGAGATTTATAAAAATACCAAGTTTATCATTTTCCGTTCACTAGAACAAAAACTACAAGTGTTTTAGTAAAAGCAGATGTCATTACTTTAAGCAAGATGTCATACTTTAAAACGCATTTTACTCGAAATGTGATTTTTTGAAAATAATCAAACAGGGTCAGCGATCGCTCAAAAAGTTTCGAACATAATTAACTGAAATTTTTTTCTGTGAGTTCTATATAATAGTAGAATTGTTTTAACCTTCAGATTTATCAATCATTCTTTTATTACAAAATGTACTGTCCCTTATGTGAATATAATCACTGTGTTTTTAAGCATTTTCATATAGTAACCGAGATAAAATGCTCTAGTTTTTGTAAAAAAGAAAATATCTTTTATCCTGAAGGTCATTTCAAAATTGAATAATATAGCAACACATTAGATTGAAAAAATTGAAAATTTGTTCATAAACCTTTGGTGCAGTATAAGCCACGTTAATGCTATTTTTTGTCAATTTTTACCTATTTTTTCCCATTTTAGTAATATTAATTTCTTTTTCTCTTCTTAAATTTAGCACATTTTTCTTAAAATGCACTAAACAAATCTAAAAATAACAAAAAAAAACCCTATATCTTCTTTTTTTTAAAAAAAAAGTTGTCCCAATCAGTCGGATATCTTAATTCATTCAGCATTTCAAAATAAATTTTAAAGACTTTCACTGTAAAATTTATAGTGGATAATGCCGATACAATTACAAATATAATTTTAAATACCGTATTTACTCGAATCTAAGCTGCACTATTTTTCTAGTGTCAATGCTGCGAAAAATCGGGTGCTGCTTAGAATTGAAGACAAAACATTTGTCGGATGTGGAAAATTGGGTTTCCACCCCTTTCAAAAGGAAAATGTAACCATCCATTGTGTTCACTTGCATTGATGACATATCCCATTCCACAGTTAATCTCCAGTATTCAGATTATCCTAAACATTGTCTGCTCGTATTCAGAAAATTATTTTGTATACGCTTTCTTTTAATCACCTAAGCGAAAAAGACAGTGGTAATTGCATAAAGACGAGATTACTATGACGCGTGAAAAGAGAGGTAATTTTATATGCATAAAGAAAAAGAACGGAAACAGAGCAGCGTCCGCTGATAATTTGACATGGATGAAACAAAATATACGTAAATAATATTGTGACGGATCTATACGCGACCTTCTGATTAATCCTCTTGGGGAAACCTTGGGGGTAGCTTTCGCGTTTATTCACAGCTATCCCTCAAAAAGAAACCTTGATATGTAGATTAGTTTGGCTATTTAAAGTCAAGGTTTTGTAAATGTAAGATAGAAGAAACAGAGGAACAGCTGCGGTGATACGTAGGTGAGATATAATTCATTATCACAACTTGAGTTAAGGACGGAATTTGCCACTATAATAAATTAGTAGATTGAGAATTAATAATCTAAGATAGATCGGAGTAGATTAAATCGAACAGATTATTTGCGCTTGTTTACTTAGTATAGATTGTTCTCTTTATATCACTCCTAGGATCTATCTCCTCTTGATGTTTCACTTGTGGTTGATTAGTTTGCTTGAATAGTAATAAAATAATAATTATTATGGAAGTTTCTGGTGATGCTTTGTTTCCCCCCACACCCTTAGGTAGGGAGGACGGTGAAGGAGCGACTTCAAACAGAAGTCGTTCACAATGTAAACAAAATTATATAAGTTTTGCTTGTAAAGATAGAATTTTTGTTTGCTTTTTATTTCAGCCAATTTTTTTTATAAAAAAAAATTAAGTATCAGATATTGATGAATCTTTTTACACAAATTTTTATTTTTTCTCAAAAACAATTTGAGAATTCAGGGTGAGATTCCCTGGGGAAAGAATTAATGGCGCCTTAGATTTGAGTAAATATGGTAATTTAGTATTTATTTCATTATAATGCTTAATGTTTAGTAGTTATAGACAGAAAATGATTTAATAGATAACCAGAAACATCTCAATAAATACCGTCAAATTTTGATGTACATTTTATTACATTCCAATAATTTGTTAAATCAATAGTTTTAAACAATGTCTATTTTGATTTGTCATTTAAATAAACCAAGTTTTAGAACGTGCTGAAATAAAACTTTTATAGTGCATTCTTTTGAAACTTAAGTTTCACATTCTTTCCAAAAATGAGAGAACTCCTTCAAAACTATCCATTTTCTCACACAATTACGCCTATAGTGAAACATTTTATTTCCGCTTCCGAGAAACATTGTTGTTTATAAACACATCTTAATGATCCCCACTAGAGACACAGAAAGACATTTTCTCTGGTGTCCGAAACACAAAATGTTTCTTTCAGCTAAGTTTAACTCGATTGCGCGTAAAAGAAAACGATAGTTTCTAAGAATCCTACGCAAACAATCATTTATAAACATTATGAAAAGAAACACAACAAAAAGAAGGATCTTCTTATCTTTACCGTACAACGGCACAACATAAGAGTTTTATAAGGGTCACAGATAACCAAATAGCATCTCGGTACAGTACTTTTTACTGATGTTTTTGGTGTATTATTTTTTAAGCTGTGATATCATACCATTTTTTTTCTTTATGTGAGATGAGGTCATCTTTTTATATAAGATTTTGTTGGTACTAGAAAACCCCTAGGACAGACAAGTGAGAGAAGGTCAGAAGACTGCATTACAAAAAGGGGGAAATGAGTTACAAAGCCTTAAGAAAATTTATCCATGAAAGATAAGTTTGGAAAATTAATAAAAGAAAAACATCGAAAAATAAAGGACGATGGTTGAGTATTAATTACAAAAATTAATAAAAAGATAGTCGCACTATCTAATCTTATTATCCAGGTAAAAATTTAATGCCATTAGAAAATGAAATTATAAAAGCATTCTAGGGGAATGTTTCTCTCATTCAAACCTCCTTGCTCGCAATAACTTTAATTTATCTGATAGTATAAATAGCAATCCAAAAACCGTTGATTAAGCATAATATCCAATTCTTAATACCTTTAGTATTATAGTTATTTTCAAGCAAATACATATTAAACTCCCATTGAAATTCGAGAGTTCAAAATTCGAATTTATAGTCATAAAAATAAGTATACATATCATGTGCGTTAAAATTTCTAAAACATACAGAATGTTTTTAAATTTTTAAAGGGATCGAACATAAAAAATTAGCGTTACTTCATGAAAGGGGTATTTATGGCTGCGATTAAACAAAATCAAGTTTAAAATTTACTAATAACTAAATTATATTTCAAAGTGTACAAAGTTCTAATGCTAAGGAAGCTCTTAGAATATGTTGGTTATAAAAAATGTCTTAAAAGAGCTTGTAGACTATAATGACAAACATAATTTCAAAATTAAGAGTTAAAATTATTAAATTTAATTACTTTTAAACATTAAGAAAGCCATTTTCTTAATAAAAAAAAAATAAGAATCTCAAATTGCAGAAACTTTTATGAAGATGAAGATAATTAAAATTCAAGATAAAACTAATGAATTAGACATTTTAATATAATAGCGAATAGTAAATTTAACTATAATGTAAGATAATTGAAACTGGCAAATATTTTCTTGCTCTCACGAAAAAAATTCTTTCTTTACCTTGATTTAATTTTAGAAGAAAAATCCTTTGTATATATATTTTTTCCTACTTAGTCACTTCACAAAAAATTCTTTTTCGGGATTTTCTCAATTATAAAAAAGAAATTAAAATATTATATTGTGTATTAATATTCAAAATATTGCATTAATATATTGTGTTACGGACATAAATTTCAAAATCTATTTACTTATCATGCATAATTTTAAGGATTTTATAAACTGAAAAACAAAAATTTATAAACAAAAACTTTAAAAAAATTAATGTTATATGTAAGTATAATGGAAAGATTTTGGAAATGCGAATATATATATGAAAAATTTTGCATTTATAATTTCGATTTTGTACTATGGATTTAATTTTTGTCAAACTAAAGAAAGTTTCCAAATTCAATAGCAACGTGGTAATGGAATTCGATCTACAATAAATTGCAGTTACAAAACTATAAATTACCAAAAGTACTGATAGTAGAACTTATGTGGTTTTAAAAAGTAATATATAGCAAATAAAAGTTATAATATAGCATAGCATTATTTATTTTTAACTGCCATTCTTTTCAACTTCCTCATTTGAATATTATAATTATTTTCTATATAATGTAGAGTTTAGTTTTATCAAGGGAATACATTTTAATAAAAAATATCATACCTCTTTGCTATTTGACAATATCATGCGGAAAATATTAAAAGATGCAAAAAAAAAAAAAGCAAATGATTTGTCAGGACATTTTTCCAAACTCAATATTTACTTAAGCATTAGGAATTTTCCTTTTTACAGTTCCTAGACCTGGAAAGATATAGGTTTTATTGGAAGAAAAAGTTAGAAGGCACTAAATATGTATAAGGATATACTAGCTGACCCGGCACACAAACGTTGTTTTGTCATATAAATTATTTCTAGTGAATATTTTGGTAGTCAAATAAAAAATAACTAACTCATTTTAAGTGTGTGGAGATGTGGTTTATGACTGAAAGAGAAATGGAAAGCTGTGAACCGATGACGGCCTATAAAAGTAACAAAACACCAAATATTCATTTTTTGAATTATGTGTATACTTTTATTATTTTAACTAATAAATTTCAAATTACATCTCTATCACAAATTATGACAATTAAAAAAAACATTATCAGTTTCTTAGTGCAATGGAGTGTACGATATTTTTAGTGGGTTCATCTTTAGCCTACACAAACAAACTGGATGGTTTACCCATGCAAGAACATGCCACATATAATGATCCGTGTGAAAAACATGGTGTGCCCAAATCTAAGCCATAAACAGACTTGGTTTGGGATTGAGACTTATTGATTGTCATTGTGAATGTCAATCTAATTGGAAATTGAATCCGTTTGAATTCAATTGGCCCATCTATGGGAATGATAGGAAAACGTGGTAGTAATACATCTTATTTCGAGAACTTGCCATTCAAAATGCTAGCTTCGACAACGTTTTCAATCAATTTTTGATGACTAATCACGTGCCATTGCACAGCCATGGTGGGTTCAAATTACGAAGCAAAATAACCGGAGATCCAACCTTCAGTTGTAAATGGTGCGATGGCATGCCTGGCAAATCCAATGAGCTCAAAAACTCTGCTGGATAATTTACAGCTACGTTGGTATCGTAAACTGCATCGATAGATTTGTATGACATCAAGTCCCCAGGCAACACCTGTTTCCTACTGAATGTACGCACAAAATTTCAAAAGAATCGGTCAAAAAGCCGTTTCATTTTTCTCGTGTCACTTATTTGAAATAATGAAAACGAAGTAAAAAAAGATTAAGTTTTTCGAAAATATTTTAGACATTGTTTTATAAACCATACAATATAGGAATTTTTGAATTAAAGTAATACAAAAAAGGGGGGGGGGATTTTTCACTCGCCAAATTTGGTGATTTTTGATTTGCTATAGACACCCTTTTTGCTATTGTAACCCATGAGCAGGTCGATTTGGACGGCAGAACAGAGAAAAGTCACACATCTGGCACGAAACCGATTTTCGACGCCAAGCGAAATAACGGTGAAAAAAGCAACACACAGGGATAAAACAATTACGCGTTTTAAGGTTTTTAATTAATATCTTTTCAACTAATTGCAATATCGGAATGAAAAATAGTTTACGTCCTATTCTCAGACCGACTGAATATACGCACAAAATTTCATAAGAATCGGTCAAGTCGTTTCGGAGGAGTTTGGTTACAAACACTGTGACAGGAGAATTTTATATATTAGATTACTAATCAAAAATCAATATTAAAAATCATTTATTGAAACATGACAAATATCTTTTGGAAAATAGCAGCGATACAGATAAAAAGGGTTTAAAAATCGCCCACACACAATTATATAATTATAAAAAAATATGCTGCTATAATTCTAATTTAATAGTAAATATCTAGAAAACTCCTAAACGTAATATACGACTAACATCGTACGATTTAGTGCTGCTATTATATATATATATATATATATATACCTCTGCTCAAAAGAGAATGGGTGTATGTATATTTAAATACATAAAGATAAAACGGAAAGTCATAAGAAAATCAAAAATATGAAAATAATTAACAAAACATCCAAAAAAGAATCCTTATTCAAAATCTCACTGACGAATATAATATTAAAAATAGCAAAGTTTTAAGCTCAGTTCAAAAATTTATAAATTAATCATCTGAAAGCTAGGACTTAGGACCGAAATGTGAGGTTAAACAAGTTTGATGGCACCAACCATTCGTCTGTTGCAACGGGGTAGGCTAAAAAATAGAGATACTCAAATTCCTTAAAACCTCAAATTTTAAAGCTTAAAATTTTGAAAACTGAGATATTTACCACCGTATTTTGAAAATATTAAGACACAAAATATATTAAAATACGAACATTGCTCGGTTTATAAAGGAACTTAATAACCAAATATCAACAAAAATTGGATCAAAACCAAAATGAAATAACAAAAACACTAAGTTTGAAAAAATTCATTATTAAAATATATATAAATACTTAAATAGCGGAGTATGGAACATATCCTAAATAGAAAAAAAATATCAATAACTGACCAAAAAGATTTTAATATGTTTTTAAAATTGAAAAATGGTATATTAATCGAGAACAGTACTTTAAACTTTTTCTACACTCACATTTTTTTTTTGAAAATATTGTAAAATCACTATAAATATTATACAATGTTTCGTTTGAGTAATATATATTTATAAGCAAAAAACAAAATACATAAAATTCATACATTTATGATTTTGTTCCTTAAGAATAGCAAATACTTTAATCTTTAACAATCTCTAAGCTTAAATAAAAATACTTTAATGATCACTATTCAAATAGCTCCCAAAATCCTATACATCACCTTAAAATGTGTATATTTATAGAAACAGTTTTTCCTATTTTACCCCAAATTATGTACATTTTACATAAATTTTTAATTTTACGAAATAAAATAGTTAATGACTCCCTAAGCACAATCTCTACAATTTGATGAACCCTAGCCTTTAGCAATTTTAATTTTTATACCTTGTTTCCATAAAATAATTCTTTCTTTCTTTGCGTTAAAGGATTTTTTCCCTTTAAATTTTGGACCGAGAAAAATAATTAATACCTTGTCATGAAGCGGGCTGTCTATATTTCGCATCGTTAGTAAACGAGATGTACGTTTGTTAAGGATATTTTGCTTCGAAGAGGGAAAGTAAGGGGAAAAAATCAAAAGAAGAGGAAAAAAGACGTAAAGAACCTCTGTAATTGCTTTTTTTGGTGATTATCATTTAACCTGTTAATTAAAATGTTACGCAACAGAATTAGGCTTAGAAAAGCGTGTGGCCATTAATTATTATTAAAAGTTAACGCCGCTTAAAGATTTGCATCAGTAAGCAGGCATTTAAAGTTATTGATCATATTAAAATTAAATGAAAAACCTTGTGAGCAGGTAAACTTTGAATAATTTGATTTTTTGGGGAGGGGGGGGGGTTGAAATGAAATTTAAGCATGAAGAAAAATTTAAGTTGAATCTTTCTTTCAAAATTAAGGTTTAGTGTTTAAAAAATACTTGAAAGAAAATTATGCAAAAAACAATCATAAAATTCTTAAAATGTTTTCCATTTTCAAATGCTTAATAGATTTTTTAATTCTGAATGCCAATAAAAAAATTATATATGAATCAAAAGTAAATTTCTGATATGTCATTACTATTTGCAAAATAAATGAAATTCTTTTGATTTGAATTATGAGCGGACTTACAAACAACAAATGAATTTTGCTTACAATGTTGAAAGGAACGTTAAAAAATATTTTTTATTGTTGTAAAGCTTTATGAGTCACTTAAACATATAAAAACACTGAAAAACAGTTTTAAATAATTTGCCCTTAGTTTTCGTTCAGTTCAATAGTTCAATAACATTGCAAGTCTAAATTTTCACAGACAATAAAAATCGAAAATGTATGAATACTGCAATGTTTAACTAATTTAATTTCAGTTCAATGTAATTGAACCATTTAAGATTTTAAAACAGAAAAAAAACTAGGGGTACTTTAAGTCCTCCTAACGGTGAATCAGTCCCATTCTACAACTTATACAACTGCTTAAACTCATTGCTTGAACTTTCAGATACCCATTAATGATTTAATGTTGTGTTAATCTTTAAAGTTGAAGTAGGTTATTGAACTTAAAATTGCACCTTAATGCCATTTGTAACCATACTATTGAACAGGACTTACTGCATTTTTATTACTGTTCTCGTGTGTATGTGAGAGCTATAAATAAATTTATTACATCATCACGAAAAACTTTTCACATTTAAAGATATATTTTCCTCTAAGTTTGTTTCAAACACACATAAATAGTTTTTTAAAAAGATATATTAATAAAAATTACTGTATTTAGTCACTTCAAATAAATTTTCACATCTACTTATTAAAATTATTGCAATTACATAATTAAATTGAATAATTTTCAAAATTTTCTTAAAATGTTTTTATACATTAACTTTTAGAGTTAAAAGAAAATTACATGAAATACTAATATTACTAAATTTAGTAAATGTTTGAATGTAAACAACACAGAATAAAAGACAAGAAAAATAATGAATAACTATAAAGTTTGCTTTAAATTGAATCTCTTATGGTACAATTATCAACTGAGCATTTATTCAACTGTTAAAGAGTTAAATTTAAATTTACATGAAATAATTCATTATACTGCTAGAGCTTCAAATTAGTTTTCAAAGAATAAATAACAAAAAAAAATATTTTGCTTGTGACCTAATTTTACATAAATTTATTAAAAATATACTAACCATGTTTAAGCTATTATCTCTAATACTACGGTAACAAATGTGGTTGTTAAGCTAGTGAAATCAGGAAATTTAAAACCATACACAAAGAACGCTATACCATTCAAACTTTTATCCTTTTATAAACGAGAAAAATTTTACAGAATTCTGGAACACCACGTACTTCTATAAACGTTCATCATTTCAAAAAGCCTATCTCTCTCCAAATTCTAATTGAAAATGCTTTTGAAACTCAGTAAAGGAAATGCTGTTTAAACTAACAGAATTTTCAGTTCGAGTGACGATCCTAAATTGAATTTGATAAAGTGTAAACACCATAGACGGCGCTATTTATGTTCATGGTAAATTGCAACGGAAGAACCCGGTTGGCTCACTGCATTTCCTGAATGGAGCTTATGTATGTCTTGTTAGAGCTGAAAGATCCTCATAGAAACATCGCCGCTGAATTTGTATTTTAAGCTAGTTTCTGAATAGCGTTTGACTGCAAACACTTTACTGCCTGTCTTTCAACACTCAACGCCAAAAGGCAGCGAATAGGAATCAGAAGATGCTGAAGAGGTCACATGCATAATATATCCGAGAAAGAAGTTAAAGGAATTTTTATAACTCTTATGCTATCATAGTATAGCACATAATAGAGTACCCCACAGGAAATCTAATTTAAAAGAGTACCAACAAATTGGAACATGTAAAGGTCCTTGTCTTTTTAAGGTTGAAATGGCACGGATAATGTCATCACTATCAAAAGATATTTCAGAAAAAGTTAAATGCATTGTAGCATTGGACGTGTAATTATTCGTTGGAAAGGATGGGATACTTTCAAAACGGCAAAAAGTTTACATAAGTGAAGTTGAATTTTGGTTGAAAGAAAAGTGTGTGTGTGTGTGTGTGTGATTCATGTTATTTGGAAATTCCACTTGGATAAATATTTCCTCCTGCTTGAACATGAAATAGGTTTTAATTTAAATACTGGTGATGTGGAAACGTATACATTCAAATGATAATTGTGTGTGTGGAAGGGAATTCAAAAATATTGATGGAGTTCCATAAAGTTCATTTATACCCCATTAATAGCAATGAAATGAATTTATAAGTATACTTTAAAGCGAAAAATATTTTTTAGTAAGTAAATTAATACTGATTATTTATATTAAAATTGTAGCTCAAATATGATTAACTACCAACATCTAATCGTGAAAAAGGTCACGTACACAAGTTACAATAAATGAATAATTCATTACAGCAATTAAATAAACTGAAATATCATTTCGTTACAGTAGCTAATGTAAAATTTTAAAAATCATTCCGGGAGAGTTAAGTCAAATACTAAATAACATTTGTTATTTGAATAGATTTATAGCTGAGATTTGTGTCTGGAATATTTTCACTAAGCATTTATCTTTTTACCCAATGGTATACTTTTTCAATTCCTACTCTCTCTCTATATATATATACTCTCTCTATTAGCTCCCTCTGTCTCTATATTTATCTTGTTCAAAATTTCAATCGGTAATAAAATGCATTTTAAAGCACTCAATTAGGCTGAAATTTTTTATACAGGCTTATTTTGGATGACAATACAGTAATTTAATAAAATTAATAAAAATTAATTGATTAAAACTAATTGTTCAAAGAATTACAAATACAGCCACGTTGGCATCATTTTTGGCGACATAGCGGCCATTTTGGTGACTTGGGTCAAAACTTGAAAAGGTTTTTTCTCACATTTTAAAGCACCCATTTGAGCTGAAATTTTCTATACACTATTGCTTTGGGTAACAATTCTCTAACTTCATTATAATCAATTAAAATTATTGACTAAATTAATTATTTAAAGGATTACAGGTATAGCCATATTGGCTTCATTTTTAGGACTTGGGTCAAAATTTTAAAGATTATTTTTTTTTTACACGTTTCAAAGCTGAATTGAAATTTTATATACACGATTGTTTTGGATAACAATGCGATACTTTAATGATAGTTAATAAAAATTAATTGACACATAATGTTGTGATTCTTCCATATGTATATACATATTTATATTAATTGTAACTATTTAATAAAAAGTAACTAAAATATTTTGTTGTTGATCTAAGTAGGAATTGATTTAATTTTTTAAAATATTATTGTTCGAATTAATATTCAATCGTATAAAATGTTTCAGAAAATCGAGACAAAACAATTAGTTCTCGGTACTAAAATTGTTCAGTATCTGGCTGTACACAATGATTCTTGGATGCCTTATAATTCGTTAACAATTCACAAGAAAAGGCATACAGAAGAGTATGCATTATCTTTCTGAAAATAAAAATAAAACATTTTTTGCTACTTTTTACGTTTTTTTGGAGCCGGTGAAAAAGACGCCAAAAATAATGCAATCAACCCTAAACGGTATATTCCCATTAGTAAACTACATTTTTGAAACTACATTTTTGAAACAAATCGCGGTCTTTTCTTATCAAAATAATGTCCCCTCCCCCGTAATATATCAAAAATACTAGATGAATAGATGTGTATATTGTGCGTTTTCCCCAATAAAGCCTGTTTGTCGAGATTTGAGCCGGCGAAACTGTAAAACATCAGATTTTGGTATATCACTATAGGTATATATACTAGTGGTTAAAAAAATAGTTTTGAACGCTAATCAAGACCAATTCTAATCTAAAACTTAGCTTCTACAAGGAAACTTTAGGTATTTTTTTATTCTATGAACGTTGGATTATAAAGTAGAGATAATCTTGAATGTAAAGCTAAAACTGAAGAAAGATCATTTGCTCACCAAACCGTTGTTATGGAAGCGTTCTTACAATAAATTACAACAAGTGTTCTTAAAATTTCCGGAGAAATAAGTTTTTGCCAATAGCGACAGCGTTCTTTTCTTATAGGAATTCCAATTTTAATATCGTGCAACAAACTAGGTATATAATAACCCAACAAAGTTGGTTATGGATAATGTTTCCTCCTGCCATTTCCCTTTGACCTGTCTTCAATTCGTATCTGGTATCATCAGTTTCCCTACCTGGATTCTTTTCTGCCAATACTTTCTTCAATTGAGTTATGAAGTTTTGCCATGCAACTGGTGAATTTTTAAGAACACAATTGTAAGATAGTTATTTGTTCTAATTTGACAAAGAAAAACAATCCAGTATTGTTTTAAACTTTTAAGTTATGTTTTGAATATTTCAGTCAATGTAAAACTATAAAAATTAAAAATAATAAGAAAATAAATTTTATCACTTGCTGAAATATATTAAATATTAAATCAAGCGGGATACTTTGGAATTCGAAACCTCCAAACGATATTTCATAGAAACAATCACTGAATATTACAAAGGAAATGTTATAACAAGAAGAAACTTTGCTATGAAATAAGTAATATTTAGTAGCATATCAGTTTATGCATATATAACGTTATAGAGCATAAGAATTAAAACATAGGAGTGTTACATGTCTTCTTATCTTCTAAATATATAAGCAAATTTAAAAACACATTATAAAAGTTTAAAATTGACATTGCTATTTCTATGAATTCAATCTGATTATAAATTTATAAAACACGATAGAAAACAAAAACCATTTAAAATTTATCTTTTTATAAAAATTAAAAATAAAAATTGAAAAATAATAATTTTTACTTAATACTGCG
>BMAO01030367.1:0-20278 GCA_019973975.1 Trichonephila clavata
AAAATTTCAGCTCAATTGAGCGCTTTAAATGTGAAAAAACTTTTTAAGTTTTGACCCAGACATAGTTAAAACGTGAGTATAAGTAAACCCGTTAATGGGAGTACAATATGAGGTTTTAATAATTTTAAATATTTTTCTTATAATGTGTTACACCGAAAGAGAGCGAGAAGAGAACTTCGACTTTGTCTCAATTGATGAAGAATTAAACCAAGAAATATTTTTTACTACCATTGCATTTTGTTAACTTACACTTACCGTTGCTATTTCCAATGGTAAATTAGCTTCTATATTTTCTACACAACTTTAATGATCATAAAAATGTTCAACTACTTTTATTTTGGAAATTTTACTTAAATTTTTATCGTAATTATATAAAAATATAACTAAAAGGATACAATGAATATAGACGGACGCACATGCACGAATTCTCGAAACGATCGAATTGAAAGCATACAGCCAGATAGAAGTTGAGCAAATTATTTAGGTTTAGAAATTGATTTAAGAAAACCTCTCCACTAGAAACAATAAGAATAAAAAAGTAGGAGGATACATGCGTAAATTTCACTGATTTCGAATTGATATAGTAATTCGACTAATATCTAAATGATGCATGGGGATCTATAGATACAAATTCCAAACTTTTTTGTAACATTAATAAGAATTTCAAATTTAGAACTCATTCAACATTCAACTCAATTCAAACTCAAACTTCATTGACCGATTTTTTATGACACAGAAATAGAACCAATGGCTTTTACATTTAAGAGATCAGAATAAGATTTTCTTTGAAGCATTTTTTAAAAATTATGATGTGTTTTCATCCTATTGCTGAATGAAAAGTTATAAGAAGAAAAAACTGTTGATTTCTTTAAGCACAACTCCACAAAGAGTTTTTGATAATTTCTAATGTAAAATAAAAATGGGTTGATAATATTAACTACTTCTCCATACATACAAGAATTAATAATTTACAACCTAAACAAAATTCTATTTCCAATCTAACATTTATTTTCTTACCGTACATATCCGAAAATGAAATTAAACAGCTAAATTTTCTCAGAAAAAATCATCCAACATCAGGTTCCAATCAAAGTTTAATAATTTTAAGGTCTTATAGGCCAACCATACTTACCCTCGCTTTATTCTCCAATCTAAATCTAAAAAACAAAAACAAAACCTATGTATGTCGGCTCCGACGCACGCTGGAGTTTACTCCTTATGCTGGTCTGGTACATGAATTTTGAAAATTATCGATTTTCACATTTTTATATTTTTTAAAAGTTCTAACTTTAAAAAAAAAAGTTGATGTATGATACGAGAACTACGGTAATTAGAAGTATTTAAATTTATTTTTTTAAATGAAGCTACTCCTTGACGCGCAATAAATGAGCTCTGCTAGAAGCACCTGTGTTTCTCCTTGAATTAGTTTCTAATGAGCATGAATCCATATGATGTTCAAGTGGAAAAATTGAGTTTATTGGGCTTAGCGAAAAGTATATTGATACACGTCTTCCGGATCTTAAAAGCGAAACAGAAAAAAAATGTTAAGTGAGGAAAAGCCTAAGAGGTCGTAACCGACTCACACCATTTTAATATAAAAATTTCAAGGATATTATGGTACAGCTATTAGAAAAATTACTAATGATCTACACAGCATGAAAACTGCAGTTTGGGCTGTTTATTTTCATCTTCTGTCCTTAAACGAGAGCCCTCAACATGGAATGTGTCCCACTATTATAAATACCTGGTGAAAGTTTCAAAAGAAAGAAGCTGAATGTAACGAAAGGCACTATGATCATAAACACATCCACTCTAATGAATTAAATGGAGGCAATTTTTAAACACTTAGGGGATCCTATGTTATTAAGAAAATGTGTACATAGAAAGAGTCCCCCCCCTCCAAATGAGAGACAGTTAATAAGACTATATGGTCAGTGATTCTAGGATCTACAACATTTAGGGAGACATCTCCCATTCTGTAGATTTAGGGAGTTAAAAAAAATTAGGGGTAAATATGGCTATCGCACTATTCAATATGAGTCAAGTAACAAAATTATTTATCTTAAGATATAGTGATATTTTTTGAACCAAGTTATAGCTGTGTGTCCTGCTTCAAAATACTAGATGCACATAGGATTCGTGTAGCCCAATGAAAGCATCTTGAGATCCCCAAAAAAGGCAAAATTGTTAAAAATAATGAAAAAAAATTAAATGAGTTTTGTATGAGCAGAGAGTAAAAAAAAAAAAAAAAAAAAAAAAAAAAAAAATGCTTTATATGCGTTTGAGAAGTATTAAAAAAAGTAAATGCTGAAAAAATTCCAATTTTTTACTTTAAAACCTGTTTCCTCAAAATGTAATTTTTTTCACTTTGTGCATCTTTTCTCAAAAACTACTTATCATATAATCCTCAAATTTTCGGTGAGCATACTTTTAAAATGTTTACACATTTTAATGGAGGGAATTATGTATATTTAGCAAACTGTCTTAGATAAAGCTTTCTTAAACTAAATTTTAGAGAAAAAATTGGACAATTTTAAAATAAATCATAATTAATTTAATTTTTAACAAAAACAAAATCCTTCGTTAAAATGTTATTGATAGTACACATACCATATTGTAAAAATTTTATTCATGAGAAGTAAGTAGTTTCTGAGAAAAAGGTACATAACTTACGCAATTTAACATTGGCTCCTATGGACGTGCCAAACCCCCTACGGCTGACTTTGATTATATATTAAGCAAACAGGGTAAATAAACGCATCGCATAATACTGAAACCATGCATGTATTTTCCTTATTCTATTCACATTTTTCATATTGATTCGGTAAAATAATATATATGTATATATACGTCAATTATGATGTTCCATAAA
Organism: Trichonephila clavata; assembly: GCA_019973975.1. Classification (NCBI taxonomy): domain Eukaryota; kingdom Metazoa; phylum Arthropoda; class Arachnida; order Araneae; family Nephilidae; genus Trichonephila; species Trichonephila clavata. Next base: position 2,873 of record BMAO01030367.1, read on the forward strand.
TATATGTTACTCATAGTACATGAGTACATTGCTAAGAAGGTTGATTAACTTCACTATTAATATCACTGTGTGTATCAATTGTATTCTCTCGCTATTATGAATCACTTATAATGCTTTAGTTACCCCAGGCTTATGGTAACTAAAGTATAATAAGCGAACATCGGTAGATATGTGATTTACAAATCTTGAAAACATCGTATCAATGGTTATACCATATTATTATATTCGTGGATATTATTATCATATATGTATCTTGTGTTTAGCTAAACGCAGGATTAAAGTGCAAGTTTATTTCATTCCGTAAGAACATATCCCCCCTGCTTATTATTAAGTTATAATGAATATTCTAGACCCTTTCCTTAGCACACCACACCTACGCCACTGAGTGGACCGCAAAACCTTGAAAAAATTAAAAATAGCTCGTCCTCTGAAAAGTTTGCCTACCCCTGTGAAGCCCGTTCCTAATAGCCTTCGAGTAGCTTTGAAAGAGTACGAAGTAAATAGAGAAACTATCAATCAATAACCATTTCTTATATATCTTATCAGACTTTGAAAGATGTTTACTGGTAAATATGGCATTGACTAAGAGAAAAGGTAAATGCGTTTCAGAATAATTAATTACTCCCGTCTATCTATACATCATTCAGAATCCTTTTGGTAAGCAAAACTACAGCATAAAACCCAAAAATAGTTTCAATCTTCATCTTCCTTTAGTGATAAGTCGTATCAAACGTTAGCTGCAGAATGATTGATGAAATACTTCCTCTGATAGGGTATTATGTATTTGATTAATTATTAAGGCGTGCTGGTGGTACATTAATAACAAAGTTCCATTCAGTAAATACCTGAAATTTGATATAATTATTCTACAAGCATAAGCAAAAAACATGAAAAATAACCCATAAGGTTTAAAACGATTTAAAATGAAATAAATGAATGTATCAACAGTTCCACAGTTGATCGATTGCGGTGTTTTCGGAAATATTTTAAATACAAGCGATTGGTGAACAAAAAATAAATAAATAAAAACAAAACAAAAAATGACTGAATTACTATCGAATTTGCTTTTTTATTACTCGATAATTTAAGAATTTATTTTCAAAACTTTTGAAAAATGGTATACGATTAGGACTGTCTTAACATTATGTCTTAAGTCTTAAGTTTTACTTCATGAATTCGAACCGCAACGTGTATGTTTTAAATTGTTCGAAACAGAGTCTTGCACATAATACTTTAGCATTTAAAACATTAAAAAGAAAATTTTCATTGGTACAATATGCTTTTAAATTATCTTCGTTATAGGTTAAAGCAGGTGGGAGTTGTAGCATTAGCAAAATTGAAAATTCATTATCTAATCAATTTTTTGATAGCTTAAAAATATCCACTTGGTGCTAAACAATTAAATAAATAAATCAAAAGATCTTAAAGAAAAAGAAAGAGAAGAGAGAGAGAGAAAGAAGAGGAATCTGATATATTCCGGGTGTGGCGCGGGAACTTTCTGTTTTGAACATGTTGCAGTGACGTTCATGGGGAAGGGAGGAACGCGTAGGGAAGGGTTCGATGGAAGGGGTGGAGTGGGATATTTGTGTTTCTGTCCGTCTCAGTCACAAACGTGCTGTGGTTGACGGAGCAGCACACTTTTTCCATGGAGGCGAATTTTTCTAACCTTCGGTTGGTGATTGCAGTCTAATGTGTCTATCGTGGTCACTTCGATATTCCTCCACGAAGTTATATTCCAAATAAGAAATGCGTTTTAATGTGGATGGATGCCTTCCGAGCAACGGGGAATGTCTCCAAAGAAAGGAAAGGACCTCCGAAGGCCATTAGAGCACCTGAAAATGTGGAATGAGTCTGTGTGTCTATTCAGACCGGTATGGGACAGTGATCCAACAATTCTTATCCACTCTCCAGGAAGGACATCTTGATAACGTATGGTTTCAACAAGATGGGGCCACAGCTCACACCTACAGGGTTTCCCTTGGTGTTTTGAGAACAGCTTACCCGAATGACTGATCTCCCCGCGAGGAGACGCAAACTGGCCTGCGTGCTCGCCTGATTTATTCCCTCTTGATTACTTCCTATAAGGTTATTTCAAGTCTTTTGTTTACAAAGATCACTCCAAGACCCTGGAAGACCAGGAAGATAATATCCGAGCCAAAGTTAATAGTATCCCGGTCGATATGTTTGAAAAAGCAACTCAAAGTTTTTGAAATCGACTGCATTAGTGTATTGATAATGGTGGGAGACATTTAAAAGAGACATTGTACTTTTATAAAACTGTGTAAATTCAAAATTCCATTGTTGTGTTGTAGGTGTAAAATAACAATAAAGTCGAATGAAACATGTATATTGTTCTTATGGCATTTTCAAAACAGGAAGTTCCCACGACCCATCCTGTTTATACATTTCTTCAATTTCAGAAAATATATCAGAAGTAATTTGAAATTAATGCATCTGTTACTAAATAATATAACAATCAAAAACTGAATTTTGGAAATAGTAACGGTAAATTTACTCTTGATGTTATCAAAAATAATTTTTATAGACAAAAAAATTATATTTGTGAATGGAAAAAAAAAATTTAATGATTTGGGGGAGTTTTGTGGGGAAAAGTTTTTAATTTTTTTATTGAAGCTAAACTCTCTTATCTATGACAAACTAATATTTGTTATAATTTTGGTTCTGTAATACTCAACAGTCACGTTGCAAAAAAGGATTATTAATTTCCAAATTGATTCAAGCATAGTATGTAAGGAATGATGTTTTAGAAGATCCTTTAAGGGGACATGGAACGATTTAAGCATAAATTTTTAATTTAAGGATTTTCAAAATTTTTTTGGTTGCCTCCTATGTGTGTATACTATGTAAAACAGATTTTGTGCTTAAAATTTCATAAAAAGCTAGCCATTTAATTTTTTAAGGAAAAAACTTAATATTTGTGAAGTGATTTTAAAATGCTACTCCTCCTACAAAAATTTAGAAACACGCTTGAAATTTGATTTTCAAGTTACTCAAACTATGTATAACAAAAATTGGTATGGGATTTGCGATAACATGCTTGGTATTCGTACAATACTTCTTTTTGTGAATGCTTACTGAAAATTTCTTAAAAAATGTACAATTTCTAAGTTTAATTATTTTTAAAAAAATAAGTATTGCTTTGATTAAAAAATGCATACCAACTTTTGTTGCATGTACTATTAGCAATAAGTAATAAAAAAAAAAATTCAAAGCATTAGGCACAATAGAAAAAAAGCCTTAACATTTTAAATGAAGACTGACTAGTTATTTTATCTTTCTGAGATAAATAAGCTTAAAATTTTGGTTTGCCTTAGGGATATGAATAAAAACGAATTTAACAGCTATTATAATTCTGTGTTTTTTAAGTTTAGAGCTTTCAAATTTTGTCAGCTTATAGAAAGGTATGTAAAGAATAATTTAAGCTAAAAAAAATAATTTGATTTTTTGACCGATTTTTGTCATTTGAATTGTTCTGTGTTCCCTTAATTAACATTTTAAATGCCATGAAATACCAAACACATCTTAATGGTAATTGTAATAAGAATAAATGCCGTACTTCTCTGAAAAATCGTGTTCTTACGTATGCAACCTGATCGATAGTAACATCAGATCAAGGTCCACGAAATTTATCGCGGCAAGGGGTAAGGTGTATGCCTGTCGTTAGACGTATCTTTGAGCACCATGCAGAAGACAGTACGATTTGATTTTGTTCCACTCCAAATTTGAGGAACAGATCCCTGAGGGGGCAGGGGCCTCTTACCTATCTTCCCCTTCCACCAGCCTTCCCCTTCCATCCTTTTAGAGTACCCCCCCCCATTTATTTAGAAATTTTCAATAACGCAAACATTCAATTTATTAAATTTTTATACATAAATACGTCGAGCGTATTTTTGAATTGTATTCAATTAATTCAAGTGGAAATTTCTTAGACTTTGTACAAAAGACTTACTAATAAAATTTAGTACAAGACTTTTTACCCAAGATTTGGGAACAAAGATGATGTAATTATTCCAGGATACCAGAGTGGCCACAGTAAACTTTAGGCCAAGGTAAATAACTCGTGACAGGCATGTTACGAGCTCGAGACTAGTACAGCTGAAGACCCGCCGTGTAGAAGAGCGATGCACGTTAAATCTGTCGAGATCTCAAATGTCCTCCCGTTGGTGCGGTGGGGTAGCTAGGAGAGTGCATTCCAGCTCAGGTTTTATCCTCGTCACTTGACCATGGTTCAAAATTACGAGGTCTGTCACCAAAAGCTGTAGTGTAGCTGAACAGCGCGACGTTAATATTCATCCACTCATCCGGGATTCGAACCCAGGCCCTACGTTACAGCAATCAGCGTTACTAAACACTGTACCGAATGGGTGGCACATCTAAATGTAATGACGTGGAAACAATGCATGAATCTCCTTTCTGTTTAAGAAGCTCACGCTATTTGTCCTCAGAAGATTGAATTTCATATTTTTTGGTACGGAATATAACAATTCTTTATATGTCCGGACAAAAGTTGTGACGGATCTATACGGTCTTTTACTAACCTCTTTTCTTTTTTTCCTTAAAGCAATTTACTTATTTCAACCAATCTTCACCGGGAGCCAGGCGGTATTTGTGTAAATAAGATGTATTATAAAAGTTCGGTTTTCGCGAGTTAAGAAGCGAAGTAATAGGAAGTGAGAAGTCAAGTGAATTAAAGATCGAGAAGTCGACACGAAATTGTTGGCAGTGGAATACGAAATAATATGAAATCGAATTTAATCCAAACTATTGTATAAGAGCATTTTAAGATCAGTATTAACTTATGCATGGGAAACTTGATCCATGTTACGAACAGATTAGAACATAAGTATCTACGAAAGAAAGATTTTAAGATTTATTTTTGGAGGAATTCACAGGGAAATGTAACGTGGCGAAGAAGATCAAATTTCGAGTTCTATGAATCATATAAGGAATCTGACGTTGTTAACTTCATCAAAATACAACGAATTAAATGGGCAGTCCACGTTGTCAGAATGAACGAAGACCGCACCACTAAAAAGGTCTTCAATGCTCAACCAGTTGGCACACGAAGAAAGGGCAGCCCAAATCTTAGACGAATTGATGGCCTAGAAAAAGATCTCCTAGTTTGAGAACTAAGAATTGGAGAACACTAGCAGGAAGCAGACTGGCCTGGAAAAGGCCAAGGTCCTCCCTGGGCTGTCGAGCCACTGAGGAAGAAAGGAAGTTTGGAGCAGTAGTCGCCAACCGGTGGTCCGTGAAAACTTTTTGATGGCCCACAGATAAATTGGGATATAACTGATATATTTAAGAAGATTCAGTTTCAAAAATGATGAGTAACAAAATGCATTATGGAATATGGATTATACATAAAAGAACAAAGAAATTTAGCTACTACTTTTAGAAATTTTTTTTTTCTTAGTTAAGCTACTTTTGCAGGTGTGTTTAGTGACATTTGGAAGTCAACGTTGGCAATCATGGTAAATTGGCGGCGTATCACTTCAGTTATTAGATATTGCTTTCCTATCTTCAAGTGGCACCAAAAAAGTTGGTCAAATTGGTACCATGACGTTCAGAGGTCATTATAAAAGCCAAAGGATATGCACCTAAATATGGACATTTTTTTTTGTAATCGAGATATTACAAAAATTTCATTTGTGCATTTTCAATTTTTTGAGGTAAAAATCTGCACACGTTTATTTAAAAAGCCTCTGAAACATTTCTTTTTTGGAAGTTTTCTGTCGATTGTTCTTTATTTTTTACTTTAAATTAAACCTCTTGTTATGTGTAAAAAAAGAAAACATGTTTGTTATTCTTGGTAATATATTTATATTGAAAGTTAAATTAATAAAGTAAAAGCAATTGTTTGAGTCACAATCGTAACTCAAATAAATCATCACTTTACCCATGAACGTTGTTTTTTCAAACGTATTTTTAAAATTAGAATGTTTTGATTTTTGTAGATCATTTTTTCATTTAGAAGTAAAATCACTGCTTCAAGCATGATGCTTGAGTTGGAAGCCACTATTCTTGTTTCCACAGCATACCAACGTGAGGAGTTTTACTCTTTATGTTATTACTTTATGATACTATTACTACATTTTACTCATATGTAACAATTTTATGTATTTGTTATGATGAAAGGTAAAGAAATGAAATACTTGAAATAATCAGATAAACATAGCAAAATTAAAATTATCTATAATATATTTGCTGAACGAAAAGAGGTATATCGTAACCCAAATAAAGCATCACTTTAAATATGCGCCTTTGCCTTTTGTGAAGAGGAATTTAAAAAATTATAATTGAAATAATAATGCATCAATTTCTTGTTTAATGTAAAATCGCTATGTCAAAGTTCGTCCCCTGAACAGGAAGTCTTACTCTCCTAACTTCTACATCATCGCAACGGGAAGATTTTACGTAGCTTAGCTGCGATCCATGACGGATCTTTTCAATGGAATCTGGATTCATGTCCTTGATTCATCTTAAAAAACATCATATGTTGCCGGAAAAAAAGTTTTAAAACGCAGTTATTCACACCATGTTGGATATAACACTTCATTTATACAATAAAAAACACTTTTTATAAAAAAAAAAAATCTAGCTTCAATTACTTTATATTTAAAAAATTTCTGGAAATTTTTTGTTTTGATAAAAAAAAATTACCTTTAAAAAGAATTATGTCTGAATTCTTATTATTTAAAACACGCATGTGGTTTCAAATAAATTATCAGAAAAAAAACCCAGTTTAAAAGGATTAAAATTTAGCTAAAAAAATAAATAAAAATAGCTAGATGATAAATATATATAATATGAAGTGTAATAACACTTTGCTATTCCCTTGAGAAATTATCACATAACAATCCTTTATTCTTATTAATATTTTACATTTTTTTTTCATTTTATTATAATTATTTAAGTATGCCCCTTTTTATATTTAGTATTCACTTTTTCTTCTCGTAGATGCTTGGTTAACTGAAAGATTTCTACAGAACTTGAAAATTTACACGGTGTAAATTAAAAATGTATTTTAATTTACACGGATTCGAAGATTTTATTTTATTTATTTATTTTATTGTCTCTGATTTGAAACTATGCTATTATGTACTCGAATGAAGTTAACAATAAAAAGCTATAATATAAAGTATTTGATAGAAAAGTCAATTTATATATTTATTTTCAAATACGTTTCTTAACAAAAGATTCAGAAAAATTTATCAAATTAAAACACTATATTTTGTTTACTCTTAATCTTCTATATTCTATCTCAAACATTTGTTCAATTTTACTTATTACTTGTAACGTGCATTTTGTTTTATCATAATTCGTTCTGCAGGTCCAGAAAAATCATGCACTGCTTTTATAATTTTAAAATTTTTGAGCTGTTTATCAAAAGGATATTAGATGTGCGTTGGTTTGTTTCCCTGTTTTCTTCTAAAACATATTATAATCTTGCTTAATATATAAGGAAAAAAAAACATGTTTATGTGTTTTAAAGGAGAATTACAATAATAGTTCGAACCAAAGTTAAATTATTCAAAGTAAACATGTTGTTTTCATTATTTCCATAGATTACACGTTTAATTATGAGGTTTGTTTATACAAAGACGTGTTTAATGTGGAAGCGAAAAATTTGAAAAGAGATATAGAAATAGTATTTACGTTATTCTGTATAATTTAATGCTCAAGATTTGAAAACTGATAAAAAATGCACATAATTTAACAAGTTTATTTCAGATAATATTTACGAATTTGAATAAAAATATGTAAGTAAATAGTATTTATATTTCTTTTCATCTGATCAATTTAAGATTTAATTTTATAAGGTAGAAAACTGATTTAAAATTAAAATAAAGTTAACGTTTATTTTAGGGAATGTTTATGAATTTGGACAAGAATACCACGAAAATATGAACAAAGGAGCCCAAGTTTGATTTGTAATACATATTCTGAAAGACAAATGCTGTATGAAATCTTAATGTTTATCCAGTAAAATATTTTCCTATAATTAAACCATAAATATTCAAAGAATTTTTTTTCCCGGATAACTAGATTCATTCTTCTTTTTATGAAAACGTTAAGTTCCTTTGCATATTTAGTAATTTGTAAGAATTTTTTTAAAATTGAAAACAGTAATTGAAGAAATAGAAAGTAATGGTACTTTATTTTGCAATATCGAAATTTTCCTTGGTCTGAAAAATTCTCTCTCAGATAAAAAAGCTTACGTAGTTTTCTTGGAGAAAATATTAATTTATGAATATTAATTTGGTTTTTTCAATTCTTACTATTAGTTCACACTCTACATGTATATATATTTATATATCTTATTCAAATTTTCAATCTTTAATAAAATACTTTCTATTCACCCATTCAAAATCAAATACATTTTATAAACTTGTAATGGATGACACTTGATGTTACTACAGTTTTTTCAAATATTAATTCATTAATTAAATTAAGAAATGAATAAATAGTAACAAAAGTAATAATTGAACCGCATATATATATATAGAAAGGAAAATTGGCTTGTAGCGCAATGTATAGCGCGTTGGACTTCTAATCCAAAGGTCGAGGGTTCGAATCCCAACTGGGATGACCTAATTTCTGAGAATATGTTATTTCTTTCTTCTTTGTGATTCTTTATTATTTTATTAGAATAATTAAATTTAAAAATGAATGAAAAATGTATGTAACACCACACACCACCACACACACACCACAACACACACACCACACACACACACACACACACACACACACACAACACACACACACAATAGTTTAACTCCATATATAGAAAGGAAAATGGAAAATCGGTTTTCTATTTTGTCACTTAATATTGTGATTCTGTCATACGTATATCCATATTTATTTTAATTGTAACTATTTAATAAAAAAATAACTAAAATAAAATGTTCCTTTGTTGACCAAAGTAGGAATATTTCCTTAAAATATTTTTTAAATAATACTTGTTGGTATTCTATATTGTTTACAGTTGGCACAATACAGTTACTCAAGAACTTGCTGGCAGTGGCGTAAAAGAGATTAATAGTCTCCTTCATAAGGTTTTGGGCACTAAGCTGCACTTGGTGTCCATCAGGTTTTGACCCCCCTGGAATCCTCCCCCCACACGTAATGCGGGTTGTACGTTACGCTTCTGCTTGCTGGGCATCCACCAAACCCAGACACGTCCATTGGACTGCTAGATTGTAAAGCGAGATTTATCACTCAAAGAACATTTTCCCACAAGTCCGTAGTTCAATGTCGGTGAACATTTGCACCGTAGCTATCTAAGCTTAGGATTCTGGGAAGTGGTGCTCGGTTTGTGAGCGGCTGTATTACCTTAGAGAATCCCAGTTTTTTTTAACTTTCGACTAACAATCCTTGCAGCCATCATTTTTGAACCAATACAACTTTTATTGGATCTTCTAACGTCGTAAATTGAAACAGTATAAGCAACAATCACCTGATCATTACATAATACAAATAATATAAAAAATTTTTTTTAGTCAATTCCTACTTTGAATGGATGACTAGAAAGTATTTTATTAACGATTGAAAATTTGGTCAAGATACATATATTAATAAATAAATAAATAAATATATAGGGAGAGAGTGGACTACTAGTAGGAATTAAAAAAGAGCATGATTTGTCTGCATGTTGTAACAAAGCACACCCGGTTTGGCTGAAAAATCGATCGAAACTTTTGTCATTGTTTAAACAGTTACATTGTTACAACAATGGAGTCAAACCTAAGTTGGCGTTGAGAACCAGTAATTAATTAAATTAATTAACCGGTAAGTAATGAATTAATGTTTCAAAAACTGTATTAACATCATGTGTCATCCACTACAAGTTAAAAAAATTATTTGAACTTGATTGGATGAATAGAAAGTATTTTTATTAACGATTGAAAATTTGAACAAGATAAACATATATATAGAGAGAGTGAGCTAATAGTATAGGAATTGAATAATACAAATATTTATAACTTGAGAACGACACAAATTGTGTGCTTCAAAAGTCCGCGTACACGGGAAAAACCTTTACAATAATGGACTGTAACTAAAAGTTAATACTTTTTAAGGTATTTCGTTCTTTTTATAATCTTTCTCAACATATTCGGCAGGGATTCAAATAGCTTACTTGTCTTTTTTGTTGTTATTTTGTTCCATTCTTCTATTACGACAGATTTGAGCATTTATTTGGATGTTATTACGTTTTACCTGATTATTCACTCGCTTAAATCCCACAAATGCTGCATTGTGCTTAAGTCTGAATACTGGGATGGCTTACGGAATTGGTTTGGGATATAGTAGAACAGCCATGGCTCTTCGCAATGGGAGCCATTTGCTTGGTACCTTTGTCCTGCTGAAAGTAAAAATCATCACACACCGCAAGTTTATCGTCACTTGCCAATATTTTACTTCTATAAGTTCAAATAATAAATTTTGTGCATTGTTGATTCAGTAATATCCAGATTACAACCCAAAGGCTTCCTATACACCCCCCACCCCAAACATTATACCTTCTCCTCCATGTTTGAAAGTCGAAAAAGATTATCTTTCTTGGGATCTGTGCAGGAATTTTTGCAAGTATATTTTTGTCCTTTTTATGCCAAAAATGTAAAAATTACTTTTAATCGAATACATTACATTTTCCAATAATTATGTGCCCTATTTAGGTATTTTTTGGCAAAAGTCATTCTCTAGCTCTGTTCATTCCAGAGTTAAAGGGCTTGTTGAGTGCAACTCGGCCATGATAGTCACCCTTTCTTAATTCTTCGAATTGTGATTAAAGTCACACTTTTTTGCAATATTTCAGCAAGAAATTTAGCTATTTGTAAAGCTTATAGTCTGGAATTTGTTTTTACGGTGCGTATTACAAAGCAAGATTCTCGAGGTGACACTGCAGACGAGAGGCCAGAACTTGGTTTGGATGTTAAAACTTTAGTTGATTTGTAGTTTATGAACACGTTTTGAATCAATGAATGTCTTCTATTAACAGTTTCAGCAGTTGATTTAAAAGATATCCCGTTTTCTAAAAAATTTATGATGACCTCTCTTTCAGTAGTATATCGATCTCTTTTCTGTTACATGCCGTGGAATCACTCAACCACTAAAATCTCAAATTCTAAGTAAATCGTTAAAAATGCTTATAATTATTAAAAAAAACATGACTTGGTGCATTTATTTCACAATTAAAGGTCTATTTTGCACGTGTGCGCAGACTTTTGGTGGAAGGGTTGGTGATTATTTGGTGGTTGTTCTTGTTTTTTCATGTTGTGTATTGATTTTCTGTAGCGAGATTTTAATAGTAATTTTAGCACAAACAAGTGAAATGATTTCCTGTATTCAGACTTTCAGAGGCAAGTGTATTTCAATCAACGAGGAAAGGATTTTAAATCTCTACTTTCCTTTCTGCAGCTGCGCTCACTAATTTTTTTTGACCCACCACTTCGTTTTTCAGCAGTTTTACTATCTCGATGCTCCCACTTGACAATTACCTCATCCACAGTGAATTTTGACTCCAGTAGAATGTCTGAAATTCCACTGAATTCTCAAAAAGGTTTCGTTCCACTTAAATACCAAAGTCACAAATCTCCTTTGATTTATTCATTGTTTCACAAACGCAGAACTATGACCTTGATAAACTTCGAGTACTACTACAATTTCTATAGATTTCAGTTACACAGTAACGTAACGTACACACCCCGGCATCTCTGGGGAGGGCGGTTTCTAGGGGGCCCAAATCCTCACTGACGCTTTTGTAAGATCTGGCTAGTGGCCGAAAACTTGACTTTGCAGTGGGTCTCCGTTACGCCACTGCAGTTACACATTAAATGACGTCCCCTGCCAGATCATCTTCCTTAGGGGGTGGGGTGGGGTTGTCTAGATACTTTTGACCTGGTAGTACGTTTTAACCAAAGAATAAAAAATGTCATTGTTCGTTGATTTTTCTTCCAATATTCAACAGTGAAAGGGAAAAAAAAGAAATATTTTCTTAAATTTAGAATTGGTCTTTAAGGTAGATAAGGGAGCATATAAGCTGAAATCAATACTTCTTAATGAATTAAAGCTATCATGATATTCAATGGAAATTAAATGTTTGTTAACGAGCGTATATTGCACTAAAAACAGACAATTCCGGCGATCTCCACCAAAAGACCCATATCCTGTTACGGAACTAGTGATATCTCAACGATCAGGAGTTTCACGTGGGAAAGTATCCGAGACCGGGCACTCCGACGCTTATGCTCTAAGACAAGTAAACCTCTCTCTCTCTCTTTTTTTTTTTTTGATCTCCCTTTATTCAGCCGATAAAGAAGTGACCGGCGCAGTTCCGAAGCCAATCTCCAGTTTCAGTCCACCACGTGAGGGAGACTAAGACCGATAATCGAATAGTAATCCCACCTACATAAAAAAAAATGATTTTACCTCACGTGTCGCTGTTGTGGATGTGATGTATTCCACTTTTAATCATACTTGCGATTGATAAATTGGAAAGCTGTTCTGAACATAATATTGTATTCTTTATCGATTCTCAAGCTGCCATTTTGTCTCTAATAAACTCAAGATATAATGAAAACTCTCTAGTGAATTCCTGTAGAATGAAATTAGCTGAACTTGGGAAGTCTAGAGAAATCATTGTCCTATAGTGGATTCCCATCCACTGTAACATTTCTGGAAATGAGAAAGCAGATAGGCTTGCTAAAGAGGGATCTCTCATGTCCCAACCTGACTCTCCCTTGCCTCTGCGTAACATCAAAAGGAGCATTTACAGTAAACTACAAATTAATAGAGCCTCCCTGTATGGTGAAGCAGCTGCAGGTAAAAGGTGGAATATCTTGCTTAACAAAAGTGGTAGAGTTCCCAGTTCCCTACCTCGATCTGTTGGAGTTGCGTGCTTTCGTTTACTTACTGGACATTATTACTTGTAAAGGCATTTATATCGCGTTGAAATAAAGGATTCTGCTTGCTGCCCTCTGTGCAACCAGGGTGAATTGGATGGTGACCACCTCAGGCATTGCCCTATTGTTTTGAAGTTTTTTTTATAGACAACTTTACGGAGACAAACTTTAATTCTTTTTATGCTTCGTCATCATTTTATTGTGCTGCTCGTCGACTAATGGCAGAGATGCCGAAGACGGGTGTAGGATAAAATAAAAACTTTTAAGTATACGCCAAAAGGGGAAACCCAGAGACTAAAAGAAACCCATGATGCTCTAAAGAACTTCACAGATGCTAGAGAGACATTTTTACAGGCTTCGCCACTTCTACAAGCTTCTACACTCTACGACGACCCATCACACTTGAATAAACTCTTAGGCCTTCAGTAACATATCAAGGCTCACACCTACAAGTATCCCAATGTCGTCCTAACGCAGCCTTTCACAAGAGTAATCCGGCCTTAACAGAACCATCAACATCGATGCACTTAAACATCACTAAACTCACTTAAATGCATATATTGCAATCAAAATAACATAAAACAAAATCAAGTCAGCTTTAAGGAGATGGTGGGCCTTCAGAATGTCAAATTTTGATCAAAATTGAAATTTTTGACTTTTTATACTAATAATATTCCTTATATTTCATAGAAGAGTTCTGTCAAAGAATTTTGTCATTCTAATTAGTAATTATAGAATTATTATTTTTTTATTTTACTTAAATAAATGTTTAAAATGCATTTATCTTAGTTCGTAAATTTTCCGTTTCCATTGTTACGTAAAATGCTCCTTGCATTTCAAATTACGTCACATCTCTTTAAAATTTTCACGATTTATGAAAGATGATGTAATTCACAAATTCGTGCATTAGTTTTCTAAAATATTTAAAGGATCATATTTTGTGTTTTTTTTAATACCTTGAATGTGTGATAATTGGTAAAATATTCCATATATTATAGAATATTTACCTTTTTTTCATCAAATTTTATTCTTAATTTAAAATCCATGCATACATATATTTTATCCATATATGAAACAAAAATTATGCACGTATCTTAAAAACTAATGCGCAAGAAGCATTTTTAAAGGAGTTCAAAAATTAAAAAAAAAAAGTTTAAAAAAGTTCTTTTTTTAAAAAAATGTATTTAAATTGTGAAATATAATAATCATTTACTATATTGATTCTATTTCAGTTAATTAAGCTAAGGATTTAAGAAATTAGTTTAATGGTCCACCGTCCTTTTAAATAAAGCAATGAAGGGGTTATATGCTTTTGATTTACATCTGTAAGTTATGGTTAAAAAAATGAAGTCATGCTAATGGAGTTTTGGAAAATTAGAGGGAATCAATGACATGTCGCAACAGCCGAAAGAAACCTTTTTTTCCCCTGACAAGTCGTTATTTAAATCACGAAAAGGAAATAAATTATGATCGAAAAAAGTATTAATAAAATTAAATAAGAAGGTTAGGTAATGAATTAAAATAAATAGTTTTCTCCAAACCTGTTATTTAATTTGTTGATGTAAGAAATTAATAAAATTTAAATAATTTTAAAATTAGAGCAAAGACTTTGAATTTTACAGCATTTATTAAAGATAAACTTGCACTTTATACAATTCAGGAATGAAATTTTCCAAAACATGCTTAATATTCATACACGTTCTCAAAAATTACTTTCCGCGCACCTATTAATTATCAACGTCCTTAATGCCTTCTACTGAGTGGGTACATGAAGAAAAATATCCCATTATAATTTTACCCTTAAAATATTTTTCCTACTTGAAGGGATGATTATCCGAAAACTGTTAAACTAATAACTAGAAATCTTTCCTTTGAATATACTCTCTAGAGAAATTGACTTCAGCTCTAAGGTATCTGCCCTGTTTGAATAAAATTTTCGATTAATATTTTCCCTCAAAATTACAGTCGTCCTTTAAAAAGGCTTTTGATTCATGATACATCACATGCATTTGCACGAAAGTGTAGCATAGATAACTAATTGCTAACAAAATAATTAATCAAAGTCCTATCTAATGCTATGTCTGCAAAATTTATTCACAGAACACATAATTTATTTGCGTACCTTTTAACTAAAATGCTTAAGTAGATGCGAGTAAAATAACGACATATGGGAAATTTGTTTAAATTAATATTTGCCTTAAGATTCGAGATTAATTGGTTCTGTTCGAGATAATGGCTTCTGTTTGGAATGTAATAAAAATAAATCCTTAAAATAAAACTATAATGTGAGTGGAAAACGCGTATTGTAATAATAAATAACTCCTACCACAAGGAGACCCAAATGATGTCCTGATCTTGTAACATCCTTCTCCTCCACTAAGAAAGCGTAGTTAAAAAGAAGAGGAAAATGCCTAAGATATTGAAAGGAGTTTTTTTTTGTAATTTAATTGGAATATGAAAATAAAAGAGGAAAATAATCAAAAAGTGTTTAAAGCCTTATGTTACGAATGAAAGTTTATAAACATAGAATTGTTTGCATTTGTCATCAAATAGTCATAAAAATTGCAACACTAGAGATGAAAACAAATAATAAAACTCATCTTATTGTAAGTATACAGCATAGCAGGAAGAAAACATGATTAAATCTGTTTGCAATTCGGAATATACAGAGACCGAAACTAGTACAGACAGCTGCCAAGGGCTAAAGACCTCAGACAGCTAAAAAGAAATTAACTTCATTTGGCATTGAGTCAAACTGGGCTTGTGTTACAAATTTGGGTAATTTATTCGTTGCTTCACTATTAATGCCAGAAACTGGAAAAAAAAACAGGACAAAATCAAGACAGCCTGGAATGGAATTCTTTGGAAGACCAAGGCCCACCATGGGCTGTCGTGCTATTGACGAAGGAGAGAAGGATTCCTTGCTTCTTTAAGTCTATGCCACACTTCATAATTTTTAGGGGCTATAGAGGAAAAAGTCGAGTCTCTCAACAACCCAAGAGAGATGTTTTCAATGGGAGAGAGAGAGAGATCTTGCGAACGTTATGGGTCAGGCAACAGCCAAGCACACTATGTATTGAGAGTGGGAGGAACATGCGCCTTACGTTATCTTGAACAGATGACGTCCGTGGTGTCTTAAAGATTGAATACAGCCACCAGCTTTAAGTTCTGAGAAACATAATTCTGGCAGTTCATATATTACCGATGTTGCAAACAAGAAATCTTCATTTAGAGCATCCAAAAGCTGACCATACCATCACACATTTTTTAAGGCTCATATAATGATAATAAATACAAGGAGCTCACGTGTGTTCTTCGCTGTGCCTCCAGATATGGACATGTCCATCATTATGCTACATTCAGAAGCAGGATTTGTCTAAAAGACAACGTGGTGCACTCCTGTATCCAATATTTTCGTTGGATACACTACTGCTATAAGCTTTGCTATGCTACAGTGTCAAGCGAAGCTACAATAAGGATAACCATGCAGACAATCCGTGCTGCTGCAAAAGTGTTCCCACTGTCTGTGTGTATACTTGTATTGCTAGCTTCCTGATTCAAAGTCAGTAATGTAATGTACATCCAAGCATTACAAGGGGGGGGGAGATTCTAGGGGCACAAAACTTGACTGACGACAAGTACGTATGGTTCTGCAATTCTTTGTAAGATTCGACTTGCTTGCCCAAATCTCACTTTACAGGAGGACCCTAATGTTCTTCGTTAAAGCCACTGTTTAAGTTCTATGATATTGCTATACGATCCTGAAAGGCCGACTCGAGATTATGTCTGTTCCTCTCGGATCTTTGTAATGAGGCACTGAGTTCCTGCATGTCGTTCAATATGCACCTCTTAAAACGAATGATTACATATTCGTGCGATAGTCAGCGGAATTCCACAAATATGAGTAAGGAGTATCCCGGAATGATAAACCGCACTCTCGATAGGCCACGATCCTACAAGTACTGAATTCTGACACGGGATGATAGCCGCATCTCCTTTTGATATGAGGGATAACACGATCGTCTTGTAACCAACATTCAAATGCTATTTTTGAATGATTACTTTAGCGTTAATTTTTATTAATGGAGAGTTTTAGATGCCTTTTCTTCTTCCTCAGTCGTTCGGTTGCTCTAAAATGATAATCATTTACAAACCCCAGCATCTTTTTCTTTTTATGTGAATTTGTGTGATGTTTGTGTCATCTTTTTTTCATTGGGCTCATTTTTAACGATAAGTGGTGCAAATTTGAAAGAATTTTGACTTAGAAATAAATTTTCTACATTTATGGATGAAATGTTTTGAAGGTAAAGTGTGAATAAGTGATGGTTGTAAATTAATTTCAATCTCTTCAAATTTGGACAAAATATTTGGAATACTATATACTACGCCCGCTGGGTGGCGTGGCTGGTTGGACGCTGGCCTTGAACCCAATTTTTCTTGTAAGAGCCGGCGCAAGTCGATGGATTTTCATGATGCA
>BMAO01030368.1:0-62950 GCA_019973975.1 Trichonephila clavata
AATAATACTCTCACCACTTCAGCATTTGTGTCGGAACACATAATACACTTTCAATCATGATTTTAATAGGAAATATATTTTTCTTAAATGTGTTTAAAGCGAAAGCGTTTCTTCCATTTTCTACTCAGATTGATTTTCATCTTTCCGTTTCTTTTGTATTACATCCTTTAAATGCATATTCGCATATATTTATAAATGGGAAATTGTCATCCGTAACTACATCTTTCAATTCAGTCATTGCAAAGATGTTTTTACTGATTAATTTTGTCTTTTAAAAAACAGTACACTTAAAACATTTTACATAAGTAAATTAACTGACAATTAATAATATAAGAATTTTATAAGCAATTTTAACATTTAGAGATGTATCCTTAATTCCAGGATTAGAACCTTACAATTGTTATTTTATTCTTAAATATTAACAGTATAAATTCATCATCCTCATAATTCTTCTATATTGCAAGAAAACCTACCTTTTGCTTTTGAAATGTTATTATATTAAAAATTTTGGGTAGTTTTGTAAAAAAATTACACATGTGGAAAAAACGGATTATAATTTTTGGTTTTTAAATAATATTCTCTTAAGTGTCGAGAATTTTTCCAAATTTAAGGCATAATAACAAAAACATCAGGGTTTTTTAAAAAAATTTGTGGCCCATATATTTGGAAAGCTTGCTCCAATTGAACTGGGATCTCTCTCTATCATTTTAGGATACTTTCAAACTGTAAAAAAAAGCCTAGCTCTAGGCTGGATCTTAGACAAAGCATACATTCCAGAAGACCTGAAAACCAATTAGGTTTTAAGAAATTTTAAGTTTTCTGAGATTTGATTTTAGTTTTGAATTCACTTTAAAAGTATTTTGCAATTCTAAATTAAATTAATTGAAAATATTTTTGAACACAAGCCACTTTTTCGTGTGAAATGGGTATTAACTGAAATTTTAATTTCTAAAATCATTTCTGTTTGCTATGTTTTGAAGCTTTTGAGTTCTCTCACATTTACTTAATTAAGATTGATTTAAAGACCACTATATTTATTTGTACACATAATTTATATAATTTAAAAGCTTTTTACTTTGTTTTCATTAATTTTTTCCTGTTGAGAAATGGCATGACAAAATGTAAGCAGGCTTCTGTGAGAAATAACATTTGAAAGGGAAGGAATACGCGACTGAAATTTATAAATCTAAAATCCAGCTTTCACAGATGTTACAATTAGACTTCAAAATGTAAATGTTCTGAATACAAATGTTGTAGAAAGAACTAAATATTTCCCTGATGTCTAAACTACATTATAGTAAATATTTTGTAGTACTACTTAGTATTTTCAAGTCATGCAACAAAAACCCAAACTTGCTAAACTACCCCGATTTAGAAAAAAAAATTGACATTTTACAAACTTGGTGATTTCGGGATTACCTTTATATCACTATTATTTTGTGTGTATAAATGTTTGTGTATTTAAAACTCCTGTGAAAATATTAGGTTAAGATGAAACCGAATAATCTATCAAAGTAACAAATGTTATTAATATTGCGTAAAAGAATATTTTGAATTAAAAAAGATATTTTCAGTCATAATTATTTCAAGTAGTGTTTGGATGTAGAACATAAGTTGGAAAATAACATATTAAAAATTAGAGCTTTACAGACACTATTAGTTTTTGTTTTTGCCTTTCCAAATTTTATAAATGTGTTTTTTTCAGACTTTTAATTTTGAAAATGTGTTTTCTAATCCCTAACGCTTTTTTTCAATCTTGAAATATCTTGTAAATACTCCAAACATATGATCCATAAAAGTTCATATGGATTTAGGACTGGGAGCTCCAGTTATGTTTTTTAAAAAATCTTAAAGTTAATATTTGAAAAATCGTGTTTTTCCAGGTTTAGCTATAAAAATAATTATTAAAATCCAACAAAGAAATAGATTTTAAATTCTATACTTTTTGTTTCCAATAATCTAAGAAATATAAATCATTACAATAATTAAATATTTTAATAATTTAGTATTTATAAAAGTTTTAAAAAACTTCCAAAATGTTCAATGCTTTAAAATTGTTAAATAATGGCTTGTCAAACTAACTTATTATTTTCAGAATCAATATAATAGCATATATTTGAATATAAAACAAAAATTTATTTTACTGTTATAAAATTTATGACTTCTACTCATAATGTAAAAGAATGAAATATAAATATATAACTTAGTGCAGTCAAAAACAATCATAATTTGTAAAACTCCGCCCCACTACTAATTCCAATACATTTACAAACTGTAGCTAAAAACAATTATATACTTACGGACCAAAAATTTATTTATATGGAAATATTTTTCCTTATTAAATATATAATGAATAATTACAAGATGATTTCTAAAATCCTAAAAGCCTTTAATGGAGAAAAAGCCCGACATAATTTGGATAGTTAGAAATTTCATTATATAAATATGCATGCTTTAAAACAAATAAATTTGCAAAGAAAAAGCAATTTACAAAATTTTTGTATTTACTGAATATAAAATAAATCAGAATTCATCCTCAAATATACATAATTGTGTAAGAAAAGGTTTTGTTCAATTTACAAACAATTGCAAAGAAACTTTTATAAATAATAATTTAAACAGGTATAAATAGCAAAAATTATCAAAGAAGTATACAAAATATTATTAAAATTTGCTATAAAATGTTTAGTCAAAGCAAAATACCTTTTACAAAGCCAAAAGTTTATCTAAACAATTGTACATTACTGAAGCTAGAAGTGTACATATGCATATAGAGGGCAAAAACAAATATATTTGTTCAAAACATTTTTAAACCGTTAATTTTAAGAAAAAAGATTTTGTATACATTGATAGATACGTCATTGATTGATTGATATACATCGTTTATAGCACTGTCACAGTGTGATATTTTTCGAAACACAGCGCTGCACACAGTCCAACATTACAGTCTTTACATTCAAAACGTGTTTCTCTTCGAATGCGATTTCCGTTATCATTTTCTTAAGGTAGCATACGACACATTTTCGTGGTCGTTTGTTTTTTCTTTAAGAGTCACTTTCCACATATGAAGCCATTATGAAGCACATATTTCCATTTATGCCTTCCAATTAAACGGACTACATTTTCAGAAATTTCAGAGGTAACAAAGTTTCGAGAATCGGAATTACTACTTCCTTCTTCCATCAATCTTTCAATCAGTTTCATTCGAAAACCAATATGATTTAAAATACCGCCATTTTTTTTTTATATAGATAGTGAAGGAATTCCACACAATTTGATTTAACAAATGTCGAAAAATCTTCTTGTAGTATTCCTTTTTTGATTTCGAGCAACAGCATAGTAGGATAGACACTGGTCTGATCTATCAACACCACCCAATGGTGGTATTATAAAACACCGCTGCTTTTGGTTTCATTTTCACAGAATCTCGTTTCTTAGCTTTCACTTCCATCATATCAACGTTATGAAAAAATGCTAATCATATGCAGGGGTTTTTTATCCTTGTACTTCAAAACACACATTTTTCCCTTTTGGAAGGCAATAATTTCCACTTTCTTCACTTTAGAATCTTTTAATCAAACAGGTAAACCTTTTCTAGGTAACGACTCGTGGCGTAGGGGACCGATGCACGTTAAATCTGTCAAGAGCTGAAACGTCCCTCTGTTGGTGTGGTAGTTAGGAGGAGAAGGAGAGAGGTGCTAGTACAGGTGTCATCCTCGTCACTTGACCATGGTTCAAAATGACGAGGTTCGTCGCCAAAAGTTCTCGAGTATAGCTGAACAGAGCGACGTTAATATTCACTCACTCACTCAACCAAATTGTATGAAATTTACGGAATAAATGAAAAAATATTAGAAGTGGAATATATTAAAAATTCAATTTAAAATTTTAAATATCCAAAGAATTATTAGTATTTATGGTAAATATTTTTCAACTGCGTACGCGAGATACCTACATAAATATATTTTTCGAAATTCAAATGCAGAATTTCAGTGCAGCTAATATAAAATTCCTGGTGTTGTATGGTTAAGATTACAAAAAATGTCAAAATTTTAATTACTTGTTCTTCAGCCAACCTCTATAATAGAATCTAAATAAGAGATTTTGCATAAATAGATATTTTTTTAACTTGAATTTAAAATGCATCGTTATATTTATTTATTGACGGAAATGTCAACTGTAAATTTGTCCAGGTGCTCTTTTCATTTCTCTTTGCCCGAAGATTCAAGCTTAAAAATTTGAGCTTGTTCCTATTCTCTTTGAAGGAAACTGAAGTTCAGACATTAAAAATTCTATTATAATTCGTTATCTAAACAATACAAAACTAGGAATTGTATATAAGATAATCTGAACACCTGGCTTTGATATTATGAAAAACTAAAGGATTTAAATAGGTTTTTTTTGTTATTTTTATCAATGCGTACAAAATTTTTGCAAGTTCTGTTGTACAGAAACTTAAAAATTATTCATGTTTAGAATTTTAAAAGTTTAACAGGTTTTAAATTTTGAACCTTTTTTTTTTATATAAATTTTTGACACAAACGAAATAATTCCTTTAAAAAAAAAACTTAGAAGTATTAATTAAAATAAGAAAAACGAAACTGTAAATTATCCTCATTGTTTTGATATATACTTTGAATTTAAAAATAAATATATCATAGATATTTTTTAGAGATACATTATAAAAAAACTTAATTCTACTTGAGAATTTTAAGGTAAAGAAAAAAATGAGATTTTGTCAAAAGCTACCCTTTTCCTTCCCAATTCGTTAAATTTCAAATTAATATTAAATCAAAAGTGAGTATATCATCTATATTACTTATGTGATGGAACTTAAAAAATGATTTAAATGAAAGATTTATAAAAATGCTTAAATCGTGAAAACTACATCAAAGAGTTTATTTAATTCAAACCCAAAAATATTTCAAGTCAAGTTTACTTAGAAACTTTAACTGATAGTCCGTACGCTCTGGAGGTTTTAAATTCTTCCCAGTTTTTTACGATTGCTGCAGGGGAAGAACGGGGCAAGCCATAAAACTTCCTGTCAGAGTCCTTTGTGTCACCCCAACCCTCCCTAATTATCCTTCAAGATGTTAAGCCTTTAAAGGGGGGAAAGGATTTCGGAAAAAGACGTCTCTAACACTTTCGAAGCTGTTACTTGAGGAGGAAAAAAACACGTTTGGTGCATTTTTGGTGAGTCCCCGGTCTTACGGGAAAAAACGTGTTGTGCGTTTTTGAAGCATCTCAGGATGGCAGAAAAAGACGTTTGCAACGCTTAAAGGGTTAAACTCCAGTTTACAAAGCACTTTTAAAACAGTTAAAGAAATAAAATCAGTATTTTACAGATTTTCAGGAATCTTGTTATTAAAAATTGATTTACTAGGTTTTGAAACTAATTTTCCCTCCTTTGTGAGACAATTTAATTGCTAGAGATTAAAATATATCCTAAAAAAATGAAATACTAGTAGTAAAACTTAGAATTTTTTTTTAAATCCAGTATTCATCATTGATTTATTTATTGCATAATTTTTTCAACAAAAGTAGTATGTTAATCAATAAAATTTTGGTTATACTTCCTTTATATATGCATTACATTATGTAATGGTGTATTAGTAAATAAATCGTCTAAAACATATATCTTTTAAAAAAAAATTGGAAGACACTAATTAAATACTCAATATATTTCCCCCTTATTTTAAATCTTTCTTTTTCTCTAATATTGCATGTCCTCATGAACAGAAGTGAAACAATTATACAAATTCTATGGCAGGCGGAGCCGTTTAGTAGTTTTAAATTTGGAAAAGCTTCCACTTGATGTATTTAATTGTAAATTGGCCCCCTCCCCCCCTTCTTTCATTTCAAGTTGGAATATGCTGTGTAGTGTTAACACATTTGATCATATGTTTTAAATCATAAGTTTTCTTGTTGAAAAACATTAGCTTTCTCTTTTGCATTGTATCGGAAATAAATATCAAACTATTCTGCTAAATGCTGTATCGTAATACATATGTTTGACTTTCTATTGTTTTTTAATTTTGCATAGCTGTGAAAGTGTGAAATTTTTATCATAAATGAGAAACTGTTTGTTTAAATTTAAAAACATATATTTGATTGGTTTTCAAAGTGCATTTGTAGGTTCATATTTCTTATTGTACTCTTAAGAATTTGCAGCTTTTAATTTTTAAGCTAGTTTCAATCAAGGAAGGGGATAGTGATTTTTTCTCAATTATTAATTAATAATTATCTTTGTTTTCATTTTAGGGTGCCAAATTAGAGCATATCTGTTTAGTATCTGTGGCAATTAATCCAAATCAAGTGAAACATGGAGCTGGTGCAACTATTGAAGCAGCTCATGATCAGGCTGCTCTTGGGGCTCTGCGCTGTCTTGCTGAACTTGGCATGGAAGCAGTACAAGATGGGGTAAAAAAGGAAAACAGTAACTTGAGTGGAGATGGGTGAGTTAGATTGAGTTATATAAGTTTATATCCTTTTTTTTAATAAGCTTGTACCAAACTTAAATAAACTTACATTCTCAAGTTAGTAAGTGAAACATTTACTAAGGAATGAGTGTAATTTTCTGAAAATGATGTAGCAATATTTTCATTAAAAAACTTTCAGAGGACAGTTCTTAGAAAATTAGTATTACTTTTCCGTGTATAAATAAGCACACTATTTTATAGTTTTAAAACCCTTAAGTATAAAGAGAAAAAGTAACTGTTTGTATTAAAATGAAACATGTTCTCAGAAAGATAACATGCAAGTAAAAAATCATTGTCAGTGGTTAGTTATTAAGCATTGAATGTTAAAATTGGTTGGGGTACTGCTGGTTTTTTACTCTTATATAGTTCAGAAAATACATGTTTATTTTTTTTTAATGACACACTGTATTTCATACACAAAGTATGTTAGAGCCTCTTCCCCCAAATTGTGCTTCTGTGCTGCTATCATTTATCATAGTTTTAACTGTATTTAAAGCCTTGAAATTAAATCTTTCACCATTCTGTAATAACTGTTTTTAAAGAAAAGGTTTTTGGCTTATTTCTAACAAAATTGTATGCAATCTAAATAAAGATTATATGCTTTTTTAAAAGACAACACTCATACCTTAAACAGGCTTATACTCAATAACAGAGTGCATTATAGAATCCAAACTTATAAACAATAAATTAAAGGAAAGAATTTAAAAATTCAAACATATCAAATATAACTCTGATAACTATAGACAAAAACAATGTATTGCATGTTTTGTCTATAGTATCTGCAAAATGCACATAATATGCTGATGAAATGCAGTGAATATTAAGATCATAAAAATATATTTGAGGAATGAGGTATAAGATATATAATAATGACACACACACAGAATAATATTAAAAATAAGTTTATAAATATATTTTGTTTATAAAAGTTTTTAAGTGATACTTTATTGTAAGAGCCTTAGTATAAACACATCAGCTAAATTCCTTTTCATATATATATATATATATATATTTCAGTTAAAAGACTATCATAAATTAAATTATGAAGAAATGGTATTTGATGTCTATGTCGAGTGATTATTTTATCTAGGGAAGTTTGTGTGAAAAATTGATAGCTGTTAGTTTGTAAAAAAATAGCATGCTTCAGATACTGACTAAACTTGTTTAAGTTAATTTATTATTCTTATAATCCAGATAAGTTATGATACATCTATAAGATATATGTATTTAACCTTTATTGTAGATACACTAACCCCTTTCTGTTTAAATGTATGTAATACATGTGTAGGTTATCAAATGGGAGTTACACTACCCATAGAGATTCGATATTCCTTATTGAATGCTTAGTCTTCGTGACTATAATTGTTTAATTTGAAATCTGCCTTTGGAAGATCTAATTTTTTATTATATATATGATATAAAAGATTGTGTTCTTTCCCTGGATTAGTTTAAAATTAAGAATGAATCTTAACAGCATAGCTGCTTTCAGATTGCGTAGGATTGGCTAGAAATTCTAAGCTTTCTATAAGTTTCCTATATGGTATGCTTATTCAGAAATTTCATTGTTAGTATTGAAACATTACTGCTTTGATAACTCTGTTCCATTTGCAATTGAAAGAAATATATTAGAAACATTAAAGTTAATATTTCCGGTAAATGTTCCTAATATAATCATGTTCATGGATATTAATTTTATCATTAGTTTTCTGAACCTATGAGTTCTTTCCAATACTTTGAAGTCAAACTTCATTCTTAATTTTACAATGACTTGTTTTATGCAATTGTCAGATCTTCAAGTTGCACAATATTATCTAAATACAAAAGCAATACTATACAATCTTTACATATATAAATACAGTTTACCCATTCTAATTTTTTAAATCTAAACTCTTTTAAAGTATCTTCGACTTCAAAAAACCAAACCTTTTGTGCATATATTGCTTTAAATTAAACATAATTTATTTTTTCTTTTTAATAGTCTTGTAGTTGCTCTATAAAAACCTCCTGCAGTGGTGCATGAATGTATGCACATTTTATATCCAACTGACAGTGCTCCCATTTTAAATAGTATATCAGTAACGTGAAGAACAATTTAATGATTGAGAAATCAACTATGGGGCTGAACACTTCAAATGTTCCTCTGGTTAAAACCTTGAGCATTATATCTTAGCATTTTATTTGTATCGTCTTTTAATAGAGTAAACCCATAAATTTCCCAAAATTTAGACATTTTCTAGTTTATGAACCAAGTTTCAAACATTGAGATTGGTCATACTTTAATTTTATCATTTAAGACTTTCTTCCTCGATTAAAATTTTGAAGTTGCTTTATAATTTGTTGGTATTTTAACTTCTTGTCCTGCATCTAAATGACTAGCTTCACCAAGCTGATTACACATTTGGTTTATATCCTGATCTATATTTTGGGAACACTGAAATAAGTATTTTTCTTACTGAAATTAAAATTCTCTTTAATACTTAAGACCATTGGACTTGCAATAAGCTTCAAATTCATTTTTAGACTATAATCATGATTTATTACCTTCTCCATGATAACATGTTAGTGGTTTGTCCTTTCGAGGACTAGCTTTCCTAAACCAAGCAATTTACTTAGAAATAGAATCAAATTTAGTATTTGAGGGAAATTCTTAAGTTTTGTAATTTAACACTTCTGTTTGTAATCATCTACCATCTAACATTCCAATAATTTTGCCTTTTAAAAAAGTCAGTTTTTCTTTGCCATAATCTATAACAGTTGAAATACACATAAGCACATGGAGATTTATTACACATACAACCCTGAATCCCGAATGTTTTTTTCCATTCACTTTAAACATTCCTGTTAGTCCTACCCATTGTCCTATATCATAACTAATAAAATTAACATGTATCACATATTGCTTTTACACTACATTTTCTGTTTAATTTAATCATTTCTACATTTTCTGTTGCTTAGCTTTGGACATCAGTGTATCTTTTAGTGTGTTTACTAACAAAGCATTATTTAGATGTACTCTTATTTTGGAGGTATGTTATGCTTTTAGGTATTAAAAGAGTATATTGGTGCTAAAAGTTGTAATCAGGATGTACATCGGATGGGGATATACTTTTGTTGGAGAGGAGTTTACAAAAAAAATTGAGAATATTGCGAATTAGTGAATTTTTATAAGTCCAGTGGTTGAATGGAAGTGCATCGTGCTTCCACATCACAGGTCTGAGGTTCAAACCTCAGGCCGGGCAAGGTCGACTCTGCCTCTCATCCCTTCAGTGGGTTGATAAATGAGTACCAAGCTTGCTTGGGAACTTAACATTGGGGGTTTTGCGTCAGACTGACCACCTGGTCAGAACATCTGCTCATGTACCTCAGGGCCCAAGGTCACGTATACTGATATGGGCACAGTAGACTTTGGCCGTCTTGGGGTGTTGCGCTACCGAGTTAAGTGAATTTTTAATTTAGTTTTATAATTAGGGTTTTAAATTATTTATTTTATCATGATATCAGTTTGAATATGCTAAAACTATTATTCCTTAAAGATTCAATTTATTTACGTCCGAATTTTAGTATTTTAAAATATTTTAAAAAACCAGCCTTTATGTTCCTGGTTCTTTATTGTGTTAATCTGCTCAAAGATTTGTAAAATTTTAAAAGATGAAAGGTATTTCTTCATTAGTAACTTGAATATGTTTGATTCTGTGATCAATTTATGTTCCATGAGAATATTCAAAAAAAAAATTTTAAATGCTTTATTGGTTTCTTTATAGTCTTGACAAATTTCTGTTATTGAACTCTTGATCTTTTTAAATAAATTCCATAAATTACAATTGCTTTATTGTTAAAAAAAAAGGATGAAATTAATTTTTTCCAAATGTTTAAAGACCAGTTTTGGTAAAATTTTGAGGTTATGTTAAAGAGAGCAATTGTGTGTAAAATTTACAACTCAAAGCAGTTTTTAATGTTTTATTCAAATTACAAAATTTAGGAAACAAAATAATAATTCCAACTAATGCAGATTAATTTTTTGTTGTTTTTTAGCATTGTATTTCTTATTTTTTTCTTTCCATTTTAAAATCTTAAGATTTTAATTCAATATATTAGGAATGGACTCATTAAATTTTTTTTTCCTTTGAAAATGCTCGTAATTTTTAACTTAAAACATAGTTTTGCAGTACATTTTTCTAAACAAAAATGAATGAAAACTAAGCAGTTTATGGTAAAACATTAATTTTTGTTGCTTTTTTCAGTCTTTACATTACTTCTGGACAAGGTCCTGCACCCAAGCTGGCCAACTCTCCATCTACTGATCTTGGCAGTAATCCTAAAACTGGGTCTACCATTCCAATTACTGCCAAGGACAGTCACTGAATAGTGGTAAAACTGCTGACGCTCTAGAGTGGCCCAATCTGTTGCCACTTTTGAACGATGCATACTTATCACTAGTTATTATTTTATTTTATGATCACATATGAAGACAACAAAGCCCAATTGAGGCTGGATGTGTAATTAATTGTCAGATTTCTAGTTGTAGTTATCAGATTTTGCTAATTCTGCCATGATAAGAGGCAGGAAAAACCTTGCTTTAATATTACTCTACTGAAGACATTCTCATTTTCCCAGAAAGAATAGTCATTGCACTGGGTATTTATTGTAAAAAAGAATTCTTTAAAGAATATCAATATTGTGTGATTTAGAATAAGAAATTTTATTGGTCAGTGTTTTTTTCCCAAGCACTGTTGCCACTTGCTTGTTGGTTTATTTTTCTTCTGATTTCTGTAAAGATGTCTGTTTCATGGCAGGCCTTGGCAAATAACTTATAAAATAACTTAATTATTCACTCAAGTGTGTATGTGTGTTTTACCAAAACTTTTTCCTCTAGTGAAGTTGTGTGTTAAGAAGAGCAATACAGTATTTTTTGCTTGGGGAAAAATGCATTATTTAAAACTGTTTCTTGGGCCTCTTTTACTATAAAAGAACAATTTATAGAGGAAATTAAAAGGGGTTCTTATATTACTGTAACATCTAAATCTTTTATTCAAATAATGGATTAAATGAACTTGTAAAAACTTGTAATGAATGTCATTGTGCATTTTATATATTCTAGATAATATTTCTTAAT
This sequence comes from Trichonephila clavata, assembly GCA_019973975.1. Lineage (NCBI taxonomy): Eukaryota > Metazoa > Arthropoda > Arachnida > Araneae > Nephilidae > Trichonephila > Trichonephila clavata. The sequence goes on from BMAO01030368.1 coordinate 11,593, forward strand.
TCAAGAAATATTTTTCTTGTTTTACTAACAAGTAAGCAAGTTTTTGAATTAATATCATTGTGCATAATGTAAAGATTGTGTAATCATTTGTTTAATTTATTCATGTGGTGTTGTGAGTTTGACTTGTAGCAAATTGCTCTTATATATATATATTTCTTTATTAGCATTGTTTTAGGCTTGATGAATTTATTGATGACAAAGGCCCAATTGCACTTTTCTTTGCATTTTTCCTGGAAAATTTTGAATAAGCTAATTATTTATTGGAATATTACTCAGTTTTTGAGGGGACTTAAAAGGTTGAGAATATTCATTATTTCTTTTGGGAATTTGACTGTTCAAAATTTTACAATTACAGCTGTATTGCTCTTTTCTTTATTTTTAAATATTAGCTTGTTGTCTTCATGTCTAATCATTCTTTGTTAGTATATAGTAATAAAAGAGAAAAATACCATGTTTTGTTGTTTATTTTGACACATTAACAGGATTATCTACACTATTAAAATTCGCGAATTAACAAACATATCTATGTAAGGTTATCTTCTCGAACCGCTGAACTCGGAAATGCGCTGTTGGTACCAAAAGATGGGAAATTATCCGATGAATCCATTTTGACCATTTTAATTCTGAAATTGCAATTAGTCAAAAAGATATTAATTAAAAACATTAAATAGCAGGATTGGTTTTTCCCTGTTGACTGTTTATTGCATAAAGACACAGAAAGATGGCCAAGGAAAAGATTTCAGAATTTTCTATTGTTTTTAAAATTGTCATCTTGTTTTCCATATCAAAATTTGACAAAAAATAACTCTGCAGTCAGGTAGACCATTTATTTTGCTAGGACTTGGCATGATATTTTTTTACAAAATAACGATAATTTGCATTTTTACTATTGTTTCTATAATCAGTCAATCCCCATATTTCAATTATGAAAATAATTTTTCAATTGCTATTTCTTTTTCTCGCAGTTATCGATTGAGCTTGCGTCCTAAAATAGTGTATGTTTTGCTCTTTTAGACAGAGTGATTTATAAAATCAGATTCCTTAACCTTTTTTTTTTTAGTATTATTTGAAAAATTATGCAAAATTTGACTTTAGAACTGGCAATTTATAAAAGTAATTGCATGAAATCTTTTCTTCATGTACTTAACTTTATTATCCTTTTTCTGACCAAAGATTTAAAAATTATGGATTTTTTCATTTTTCTTGTAATAGATTTTTTGAAGATACATTTATGCAATTATTTCTGTACAATTTTTGTTTAAAAATTACCATTGTTTGTTATCGATGTGTGGTTTTTGAAAGCATTAACTTAAAAATTATGCCCTTAACGCATGTTTCTTCAACTTTGTGTTAAGTAAATTTTACCCTTTTTGTCTTAAAATAGTAAGGGATCTAACATAGAATGTCATGCGTGCAGATAATGTACATCAAGCCTCTCTGGAAGGAAAAAAGTTACAGTAAAGGTAATTTTAATTAACTTTGAAGAGAAAGGAAAATAAGTATCCTTGGGAAAAAGTTTATACACTCATGCTCAAACATCCAGATAGAACTATGTAGTTATTTTTGACATAGTAGCAAGACTTATTTTGTTCATTACTTAACGATAATTGGTTTAAATTGATATTTTTTATAATTTAAAACTATTGTTTTCTTAGATCATAAATTAAATTTTTTAAATATCATACATTGTCTTTTGTGAATGAAGCTAGTTTCATTTTTAGTGACATTTTTTTAAGCTAACGGTTAATTTGGAAATGAAACACTTTTATTATTATATCAATTCTTCAGAGGAAAATTGTTGCTAAAATAATAATTATTTATTTTTTGTAATACATTTTATATCTGGTACAATTTTATTCTTTAAAAATTTCTTCTGTTTATCAATTAAAAGATATTGAAAGGAAAATCTTAAAAATATAGAAACAAAATGTTGAAATATTTCAATCAGATAACATTGTTTTAATTTTAAATGTTTTTTTTTTATTATTCAGTGAATGAATTTTTCAAATCCATTTTATTATTTTAAATTCTGAGGAAGTATTTATTGTTATATAAAATGAATTTGAGCTTTGTTTTTTGTAACACGTTACACTTGATAGTTTTTTTATTCTTAAAAAATGATTTACTGAAAAAACTTAAAAGTATAGGAAAATTCTGAAATCATTATCACATAGTATTTTCTTTTTTGAATGTTTTTATACAGTGAATATAAATAAATTTCTGTGGTGTTTTCCCCACCATATATAAAGAATTCTTTAATGTTGTATATTTTTAATCGAACATATAAACGTCCAGAAATAATCCTAACGATAGTAATTTTTTAATGCATTATTTAACGATAATGTGGATTTAAACTAATATATTTTTAAGAAAAATAAAACTATTTTCTGTCATTCATTACTAAATAATTTAATAATGAAATCATACATAGTCGTATTTTCTTTTGGATTCTTTTTTTTAGTTTTAAAGACATTTTTAAGATAACGGCATGTAATGATTGATTGATAAATGAAAATTTCACATCCATTTTATTATTTTAGATTCTAAAAAAGTAATTGTTGAAGTAATAGATATGCTTAGTTTTTTTGTAATATGTTATATCAGAAACATTTTCTTTATTGCTTTAAATTAATATTTTTTATAAACTAAAGCAGTATTGTTTTTTATGAATCATTTATTGATAACAGAAATTTGAAGAGTGATCTTTTATCTGAGGGGAGAAAGGATTTACACTCGGAAAAGCCTGTACAACGCCGGGCTAAACGAAAGGGAAAAACAGCTGTCTTACAAGGAAAAGTGAAAGAAATTTCGAAAAAGGGAATTTTAATCGCAGAAATATAGAAATCAAATCGCGCTCAGACATGTTGGCGTCCAGAGGGAAAGGGGAAATTTTCAATAAGATAGTTATTCACTCGGGAAAAGCCCCGTCCGACGGGGTAAGAAGTTTCGAAAAAATGAATTTTAATGACAGTTATGCATACTAGGAACAGCTTACATCGAGAGGGAAATTTCCACAGGAAAAAAATTCACTCTCGGAAAAAGTCCGTGCAACGCCGGGCTATGTATAGGGTTTCTTTCCCGGGAAATCATAAGATTTTTTTACTTTTTCCGTTCCCGGGAATCACACGGGGCTTGAATTATCTATGAGGTAGCTATTTTTCGCTTAACCTTAGATTTCTATTTCGGACATCGTTAACTGACTCTACTGTGGCAATTTGCGATCATTCACCCCAAACTTCTGGACAAAAGAATGTTCACTACCCCAACTGTTGTGTAATATGAGAACTTTGGGGTGAGAATTTTTCCACAGCTAGCTGTGTGTGTATCGAGCTTTGTGAACAAGTAATAATTGGGTTTTTAAAGCAATCGCATTTCGTTGCCAGCAACAACTATGTGATCGAAGTTCCAAGATCTAGATTTACGTGGATAATGTAAGTACTAACACTTAAAACTGTTATTTGTTTAATCTTTTTTTTTAAAAATTTCGAATATTTATTTTTATTATGAGCTATTTAATTGAATCAGCAATTTGAAGAAGGAATGAACCCAAAAACTGTTTGTGAGAGAATATTTTTATAAGGGAATCGCGCAATTTTTCTTATTTATTATTTTTCTAAACTTAACTTTCGCGTGTGAGATTCTTATATTTATGTAACAATAATACAGCAATTCCATAAACAAGAAATCGGTATAAAAAAATATCTTGAATACAATAATTAATGTTTAACGTACATAATCTGCCTTCAGCAGCAAATGAGTTTTCAAGTATTTATTAATATTTATCTCTTAGTAGCAACATTATAGAAGTAATTGATTCAGAGAGGTTTGACTAATTAATTTTCAAACGCAGTGAGTCAGTAAAGGAACATTAATTTCAGTAATTATTTTTCAAATGTTATTTTCTTTTCCTTAAGATTTTTAATTTACAAAATCTTTAACTGGAACATTTTTTCTATGCCTGAGAGATAAATGTATCAATTGGCTTATGCTTTCTGAAATCCTATTTCAAAAATGAATAATCAATTTATCATATATCTTTTGTACTTTTTAGCTCATTATATAAAAAAGAATTAATTTTGTAATTTATATGTATCATTATTTAAAAATGATTATTGATTTTATTTAAACATAACTTGTTTTTAACTTTTTAAAAATTTTGATGTATTCCCGGGAAATCAGAAACCCTAGCTATGTAGCTAGCTATATTTAAAAAGTTGTAGATATAAATATATATTTTCCTTTCATCTTATTGCACTTAAAATGAATAAGTTGGATATTTTTAAAATATCAATTTCTATTTTGTAACTTCATAAATTTCTCTGAATTCCAATAATCATGGTCTTAATTCAAAGTAAATTTTTAAATATATACCTAGTGCAGGAATGTATTGTGTTGTTGCCATACTTATCTTGGAAGAAAATATATACTGAAACAAAAATGCCTCAGCAACAACAGTTTTTAAAACTAGTATTTTAGAAATTGTAATTACAGATCGAATTGATATGCTTGTTTTCAAACAGCTACGGCTTGCATTCGCGAGCCGAGTAAGAAAAAAATCATTAACGCCGAAGGAAAAAAAAAAACTTTCGTCCTACAGTCAGATTTTTCTTTTACGTTATGACAATTTAATACGCTATGCAGTATTTCATTTTGTTATATGATAGTAGATGCAAATCCGAAAATGCCACCAAAATACTCAGTCGAATCAAACACGGATAAAAGTTAATGATCACGAGTGATGAGTTAAAAAAAATGGGGTCGATTCATCACCAGAGGGCGCTGCGATCGTTTGCCGATTGTAACGTGATTATCTAGTAAACAATAACAGCTAATCGTTTTACACATGTGGTTGTGTGCTAGCGATCGATTTTGCTGACATTCTTGTTTTATATTCTTTAAATTTTTTTTTAGTACTCTAATTCTTAATATATTTTCTAGTCGTTTGCTTTTCGTACAGTTATTAAATATATGCATAGTTTGGTACTTACGGAACAAAGCAATAAGAATATAACGAACGCAGATGCATTAACAAGGGAAAGGAACTTAGCCAAAGAAAACGTAGAAGCACACAAACAAATATTAATGATGAAAATATGCTAGATCTCGATGACCAACAGCCTTCTATTAAAGATATTTTTCAACCAGAAGACATCAGTAATGTCCCTACTGAAAAGTGTTTAGAAAATGCTGGGTTTGAGTTTGAGAAATACGTTGACGTGGGTTCGTGGCCTAAATCTCTAAGTAATAATTTTGTTGATTTTATCCTTTCACATGAAATGAGTTATTTTTAAAAAAAAAGATCCAAACAATATATATTCTGTTTCGGTAAGAGAATACAAATAACAAAAGAGATCATTTTCGAATAATCATTTCATTAAAAAGCTTAAAAATGGCCAAGTGCTGGAAAGATCTTGGCTATGTTATTCAACTAGTATTGGGGGGGGGGTAGCGTTTTTTGTTTGACCTGCAAATTTTTTTCTAAAATAAATTCTCTATACACAACCGGTTTTTCTGATTGGAAACACGTAACAAGTTGCTTAGAAAATCATGAAAATTCTACTGAACATAAAAATTCCATGTTAGTTTGGTTGACACGAAAGGAAAATAAGTCTTTTAGATAAACAGTTACAGGAGCAACTAAGAAAATATACCGAATGTTACCACAATGTTCTCAAACGTGTTATTGCGGTAGTAAAGTATTTGGCTATAAGAGGTTTAGCATTTAGAGAGCTACCGAGGAAGTTTTTGGTTCTCCTCATAATGGTAATTTTATGGGTGCTCTGGAACTGCTAGCAGAGTTTGATCCATTCATTCGTGAACATATTGAATTGCGACCAAAATCGTCAATATCTTACTTATCAAAAATAATATATGAGCAAATAATTAAGATCATGGGCGAGCAAATCATTAAAACAATTACAACTCAAATAAATAGCGATGACACAAAGTACTATTCAATTGGTGATGGATTCAGCACCAGATTTGTCCCACAATGACCAACTTGCTATTGTACTACGATATTGTTTTCGGGAAAAAGTGTATGAAAGATGTCTCATTAATTAAGATTAGTAGTCACACTGGTTTATACTTATTTAATTCTCTACAAGAATTTTTTAGAAACAAATGGACTGCCATTGGATAATTGTAGGGGACAGTCATTTGACAACGCTGCCAATATGTCTGGTCGATATAATGGTGTGCAAGCTCTTCTAAAAGAAAAAAATAAATTCGCTAATTATGTGCCGTGTGCTGCACATTCTCTTAATCTGGTTGGTGCAGAATCAGTTAAGGTTGCGACTGGAAATCGTGAACTTCTTTGGTTTAGTTCATCAAATATATGTTTTCTTTTCTGCTTCGCCCATAGGTGGGAACTTCTAAATCATGAAATCAAACTGAAGTTTACCTTAAAAAGTTTAAGACCAGATGGTCTTGTCACTACGATGCTATTGAAGCCTTAAAAGATAATTATGACAATATCATGATTACTCTTAAGACATTTAGTGACAATGAAAATGAGAAAATTGATTTTCGAAAAGAGGCATTAAATTTATTAAATAAATTAAAAAAACTCGAAACCGCCATTTTAATTTTATTTTGGGAAGAAATTTTAGAAAGATTTAATTCTGTTAACAAAAAAATTGTAGACTCCTGGTTTGGACATCTGTGAAGGGAATAAGTTAATTATGTCATTAAAAACGTTTATAATCAATATACGACATGAATCAGATCAAAAACTGAAGGAGTATCAAGACGTGGCCAAAAAATTAAGTCCTTTTGTGGAAACGGAATATAGTGATGTGAACAAGAGACGGGTTATTTCAAAATTTGCAGATAATTCCACAGAAAAAGCTGTGTATGGGACAGAAAAATTTAAGAGGCACGCTTATTGTTGCGTTAGATAAGCTAATCCTTGATTTAAATAGAAGTCAAGTATATGCAGAATATAGTAAGGAATTGAAAATTTTTGATAGATTTGCAAGATCAAAGTAAGGAGAACGTCGGCCTGTAGAGTGTACGCGATATTATTGATTATTATTCGCATGTGTGACGTAGACCAACATTTACTAAATGAAAGTGTTCAATTCAAAACTTATCTAAAACAAACTGAGCTAGGATCCTATACTTGTAGTGACATGTTCAATTTAATTTTCGAAAAGAAACTCGTTTGTTTTTCCAAATTTGTATACCATTTTAAAAAATTTTCTAACGCTCCCTATTACTAGTTGTGAAGCGGAGCGTGCGTTCTCTAAAATGTCCTATTTAGAAAACAAATATAGGACAACAATGACAAATACTAGACTTAATTATTTATCACTTCTTTCTATCAATACTGATCTCACCAAAGACTTAAAATCTGAGGAGCAAATAAAAGAGTTTGCATCACAAAAATGTAGAAAAGTTTGTAAATTATTTTGTTTATAACTATTTAAATTGCTTGAAATAAAAAAAATTTTAAAAAACCCTTAAGTGTTTCGTATATTTTAAATTTTCCCGCACAAATTTTTTTTTTTTAGGAAAATGGCAAAATTTTTAATTATTTAGGGGCCCTCCAGATATCGTTAGCCCAGGGCCCCCAGAGGTCACGGTCCGGCCCTGGTTGCGATAATACGTAAGTACTACCCAAAATTCTTTGGGTAGAGGATAGCTCGGAAAGACAAAATTTTGTAGGAATTGAATTTGGTTTTAATGTTCTTCTGTTGGTGAAAAGTTGATACATAAAACAATTCAAAATGATCGGAGCATACTAATGAATAGGTAGTTGAAGTTCGTTCGACCTAAGTTTTGTATCCACTTTAATAAATATGGATTCTTCAGTGGAAACCGGGGGGAGAAAACTTTTCGTCCTACAGTCAGATTTTTCTTTTACATTATGACAATTTAATACGCTACAGTATTTCATTTTGTTGTGATAGTAGATGCAAATCCGAAAATGCCACCAAAATACTCAGTCAAATGAGACACATAGCTATTTATTTAACGTACAGTCATGTGATTATGACGTCAGATGAATCGAGTGCATTGAACTATGTTATTGTTTGGTAGCAGCAATCACATGTAATAAAAGCTGTTCTTTATAATTTTTGACGCGAATTTCTGCGATAAGATAGTTAATCAACAATATTAATGGATGAATTTTGGTTTATGCAAAAGAATTTAGGTTTGACTTAGAATGAAATATTGCTGATTAGAAGAGGGAGCTCTCTGAGAGAAAGTTTTTATGTATTGAGAAATATAAAATATTGAGGTGGCGCACTTTATCTGGAGGACAGAACCCGGGACCTTTGGGTCCGAAGCCGAGTAACTTAACCCCTACACCAATGAGGTGTTATGATATCGCACACACTTACAGGAGCTGTTACGCGAGATATAGTTGTTATGGGTCAGTTTTTTGTGTTATATTGCGTATTTATTAATTTTTTTTTTTTTTTTTTTTTTAGATCAGAAGATCTTATTTCCTTTTTTTTAACTATACATGAGGTACTTAAAAAAAAAAAAAAAAAAAAAAATACCAGGTGCAGTTGTTACTGAATATATAGATTATATTGCTACTATAATATTAATACGTTTGTCTTAAATTACTTTTTGCCAGTGACTAAACCTAAAATTTAGTCAAATTAAATGAAATTCATTTTGGAGAAAGCAGCTAAAAGCCACGCTTGTATTTTTGCAAGCATTAATATTGATTTAAAATCTGCCAAAATTTACTTTGTAGCTAAATACATTAAAGCAGCGATACTCAACCTGCAGTATGCACGTGGCCCGTTGCATTGAAAAATTTAGCGAGAAATTCTATCAATCAATTATATCAATTTTTGCTATCGATGTCACAAGTCAGACAAAAAAAATTTGCTGGTTAATTTAAAATTGATGTAATTCCTGTGAATCGCGGTTTGAGAAAAAGATGTTACCTAACTTACTCTCCACAAAAATAACTATTACACACAACCCCAGGCAAGTTTCTCAAAAGTTGGCCCATCTAGTCAAGATTCCAAAATGGTACAACACTTGTTTTTTTTTTTATGCATAACAATCAGAGAGAATTTTTTTTATTTACAGAACAGCTTCATTTTAAAAACACCTCTGTTAATACCTTCTGTTGCATCTCTATTTATATATTATCTTTGTTTTTGTAACTTTAGTTCTTCTGATCTGGCAACAAAAGAGTTGTCAATATTGCGGCTGATGTAAGAACATGAATAAAAAGTTTACGACCGAGAAAAGTTTTCTTCTGTTATTTTTAATCATTTTAAAGAGATGAATCAATTCTAAAAAAATGTTTTTATTTATTCCATATATTATTCGCGACTAACTCATCTACAAACTACTGGCTTGTATAGATTGTTTCACTACACACTCCCCTACCAGAGAGCTGGTTAGGCGAACGAACGATATAGTTGTTAATGGGAGCGGTCAGTTTCTTGCGTGTTGGATGAGTTGCGTCATGTTTACCTGATGATTTTTTTTTTTGGTTGCTCTCTTGCGTTATGTTCATCTGACGAATTTTTGATGTGTAACATCTTTCCTCTCGATTGCTGGAGATTTGTGGGAGTGATTTCGTGAAAAGGGACGGAAATGCAATAACAGGAAGTTGGGGAAGCGCGCTATTTAGTGAAGTTCTGTTTTTTCTCCTTCATTCGGGAGGGCTCTGCCCCCCCCCATCCCCTGCGGTCTAGGCCGTGGGGTTTTTGTTTTCTCACTTTAGGACTAGAGAAGAAGCTAAGTCCTTTAGGCAGAGACGTGGTTAGACAGTAACGAACGTGTTTCGATACCTGACTTCGATTGCTGCGTACAATTTAAACGACCGGGCCACAGAGCAGCTGGTGCTGTGATCTATCGTAAACGGAACAACAACTCACATGTTGTGGCTCGACATATGGATATTACTTATCGTCAAACAAGTGGATTGGGTGTTGTTATTGAAGATATTGGGGGCATATGTCCGGCAAAATGCTTGTTTGAAAAATGGACAAACAGTGATTTCGGGGGTCGTATACATTTCTCTGAATCAAACGGTTAAAAAAATTAAAGATTTCCTGCATTTTTTACTTTTACCATATACCGAAGGTGGTTCTGCTCTTTTAAAAAAAAAAAACTATCACTCGCTTCCCATGATTTTGAGTGGTGATTTTAAAGTTAACTTCAGTTTGCTAGAAGCCGAGCCACTCATAGCTTTTTTGAATGATGAACTCAAGCTCGAAATGAACACAAATCGAAATGTTTCGACAACTAACAGTGGTACTGTTATTGACGCTATTTTTCAACGGTTTTTAAATACTTTGAAAACACAAGTATATGTGTCATATTTTAGTTATCATAAATTATCATTACCGCTCTTCCCCAAATTGAACAAGAATAATTATTTTTGATAAAAAAAATTGCATTACTCCTTGTGTTAATTAAATAAAATTTTCATTAAAGATATAATTATTCCATAGAAAATTATTTCCAATCATACTCGATTCATTTTTTTTCAGGATTTAAGCTGCTAATGCACCACGATAACATGTCAGATGTTACACATCGTATGCGACTACTGTAAGGCTAGTTTCGTTTTTTTTCTTTGGTTGCTCTCTTTTTTTTTTTTTGCGGGTAGATGGCGCCACGACAGATCAGTTGAGGTTTCGCTTTTCTTAGTTAAGCTAGGGTCACCAAATGAGGTGGCGCGTTTTTATCCTAACGACAGAACCCGGGAACTTTGGGTCCGAAGCCGAGCAACTTAACCACTACACTAAAATGATCACCATGGTGCGGAGGTTGTTACTGGCTTATATAGATTATATCGTTACACTTCCATCACATTATTAGGTACTTATGCGCCCAAATTCCACAGTAATTTTCTCATAGCCTTACTATTAATTCCAATTAAAAAATGGAGCAAGCTGTTGACCTTGGCAAGGGTGTTTAATTTGAGCCCCTGGTCTGCAGCTATGCCGTGCAAGCCTCGGACCAGAAGTCGCCAAAGTGGTGATCAGTGAGAAAATATCTCTGGTCGCCTAAAAAATGTGGAATATACTTTCTCAGCACGTTAAGTTATGTTTTAAGATGCATTGAAACATAATTCAATTCGTAACAATACGTGAAGAGTTATAAAAATACTACTTCATAGAATAACGCCACGGTAAATAAGTCGTCGCACTGCTGTAGATGCATTATTTTAGCTACATGTTTTGTCTCATCTCGTTTCGCACTCTTATGCGACATACAGGAGAACGAAACACATGTATAATCAGTTGAAGCATTTAAAGGTGGGCTTACGGGCGTATTGAGTTCAATATAAAATATATTCAATGTATTAGTTGAGTTATAAGGAAGTTTTTGTGTAATTTTTTTTTGTATATTGGTGTTTTTTTAAGACAAGGTATGATATTAATCTTAACCATGTGCATATTTTCTTTTATTTGATATTTATTGGGATAAATTTAGTTTGGCTTTTCTAAATTTCTTCTCTTTTTTATTTTAAATTCAAATAAATTAAACCCATAATGAGTGAAAAAAAGCAAAAGAATGTTCTGTATTTCTTTAGTAATTCAAAAAGTAATGAGAACGATAATAATAACATTAATAGTACTTCACCTAACCGTGAACTGATCAATAAATCAGACTCTCCAGTCTTCAGGGATTATTAGGAAAAATGTTGGAACGGTAGGTGGAGAAAAGAAAAAACGTAAAGTACCAAGAAAATATTCTTACTACTTAAAATTTGGATTCATTGAAGAACCTGACAGTGAGCTGGATCCACGGCCTCTCTGTGTTGTATGTTCTAGAAGCTTATCTAACGATGCATTAAAACCTTCCAAACTTGAAAGACACTACTTGAATTCAAAACATCCGGATTTAGCAAAAAAACGCTAGAATATTTTAAAAGAATGCAAAATCAAGTTACTGTTTTAAGAAAAAAATATGACCATGGAAAATAAATCATTACTATAAAGGCATCCTATCTCATGACAAATCAGATTGCGAAATGCAAAAGGCCGTACACGATTGGAGAAGAATCAATTAAGCCTTACGTGTTAAAAGCCTGTGAACAAATTTTGGGGATGCAGGCTCTTCAGAAATTGAAAGTAATTCCCATATCTGCTAACACTATCAGTGCAGAATAGAAGATATGTGGCCGAAGACATTGAAAATCAGATAATAAAAATGGTGAAGAATTCATCAATTTACTCAATACAACTAGAAGAATCAACGGACATTACAAACAAAGCACTCCTTTATTCGTGAGGTTTGAGTATGAAAGAGAGTTATAGGAAGAACAACTTTGTTCACTTAATTTGCCGGGTAGAACAACCATCTTTAAGATTTTTGAAGCTCTTAATAGTTATTTCCGGGAACATGAAATTGACTGCAAAAAATGTATTGGGATATGCGCAGACGGGGCTGCAAATATGACTGGATATCTTTCAGGAATTGTTGCAAAGGTGAAGAATGTTGGTCACCCAGACATTTTATTCACATACTGCATTATACATTGAGAACACCTTGCAACGAAAAAAATGTCCTCACAACTACACGAAGTATTATTAAATGTCATTGAAATTATAAAGGCAATTCGACACAAAGCACTCAATTCTCGAATATTTGAAGCACTTTGTGAAGAAATGGTTCCGAGTATACTCATCTTCTTCATGCTGAGGTGAAATGACTGCCGAGAGGCAAAATACTGACCCGACTATTTGCTTTTGTGGGAAGAAGTCAAATTATTTTTCCAGGAACACAATGGTTCGAAATTGCAAAATTCTTGTCCAAAAATGAATGGCTAGCAAAGCTTGCATACCTGGCAGATATTTTCCCCTGTTAAGACGATATAGTACCCTAAAAATCATTAAACTGTCGAAAAAAAATTTATTAGCTTATTTGATACCTTGAATCTTAATAAACATGCCTGCAAAATTTCAAAGCTTTACCTGCATTTTTTATTAAGTTATGGAGCAATATTTGATGCTGGACAGCAACTACCACTCCTACATTTCAGATTATCTGCTAGAAAAGAGCCTGATAAAAAATAATTAATTATTTTTCTACTGGGCGTAAGTGAGCCTGACATTATATATGCAGCAACAAATCATTTCAAGAAAGAATTGAGCAATTCTTGCAAAAATTCTAGTTTGTGTATTGTTTATTGGGGGGGGGGGAGCAAATGGGTTTGGTCAAGATTTAAAAGTTGTACGTGATTTTTATGATATTATTATGAATGAAATCAAAACTTCAAACGGATTCTCTCAAAGCACAAATATTAAATTTCATTTTGATAACTCAGATAATTAAAAATCTTACTCGCAAAAAATAGAAAAACTCTCCCATTTTTATACATTTGTTTTTGGTGATATATATATATCCCAAGTGTGTGAAATTCAACACTTTTATTATTAAAATATTTTAAGATATCTATTTAAACAAATGCACATATGCAGTTCTTAGATTTTGATATATTTTACCTATAAATTGCTATTTGATTTTGCTTTCTTTCGTGTACAATATTTAACATGCAAAAGCTCTTAAAATCATGGAAATAAAAAATAAAGCATAAACATCTTTTGTACATGTTGTGCATTAGCTATGAGCATGGAATTAACTCTGAAGTGTGTGTATTTATTTATTTTTATAATTATTAAGATAAAATTTTGTGAAATTTTGATTTTTCATTCGTTTTCTTCTATATATTCGTTATGACCGTATACTGTTTAATTGTTCTACATTTGTGCAATTTTTTATGGTAAGTAGTTTTAAATAAGTTAATTAACATTTCATAAAAGTTTCAGACTATTTGATGAATATTATATCATGCTATTCATGGAATGAAAACTTCAAACTCATATTTCACCATGTTGAATTTTTGTACATATACTGTTATTCAAAACCCTAAGACTTTTTTGATAGTTAAAGTATGGGTTTGAAATTTTTTATACATGTTCTGAAATGTATGTTTTGTAAAACTGTGTATTGAATTAGCTGTAACATGTTTAGTATTTTTTCTAAAAAATTTCAAAATCAAAATTAATGTTTTTTTGGGAATTTTTGGAAGTTTAACTAGAAAAAAATTAATAAATTAAAGAGCAGCAACAGAAAAAAACCCGTGCACAGTTTTATGTAATAAGGTACTTGGAAAAATAAATTTTAAAGAAAAGAGACATATTTAAAAAAGCCTTAGGTATTTAGAAAATGCTTTAAAAAGTTCAAAATATTTAATTTTACAAACATTTTGCAAAAATTAAAATTTGCATGGAATTATTATTAAATATGAACCTTTATAAAATACAATTAAAACCAAATATCAAATATTAAAAATAAAAAAAATTGTGAGGATGGTACATATCGCCTTAAGTGAACTAAATATATCCTTGTAAAGATAACTTAAGGACGTGTTCACACTACGATATAAAATGGATGCGTTACAAAAGAAAATATTACTTTGGCAAACGCGTGGTTGGTTGAAGACGATCTGCAAATGTTTTCTAATTTTGATGCATACATGAAGGAAAATGATGTTGACCAGCAAGTAGTAACCCTAGTTAAAAAGCACATGGGAATCATTTACAGAATCTTTTGCTCGTTATTACCCAAAGAATGAAGATCCCAGACATAGTAATATGTGAATAATAGATCTGTTTGCAGATAAAATTCAGAATAATATTTTAAGCATTCATTTAAAAGAAAGTCTCATCGACCTATCGTCTGAGGAAACACTCAAATTTAAATTTCATTCATCCTTTTTTATCAAGACCTTAGTTTTGGCTTTCCATAAAAAGTGAATCCTCTTTTCTTAGAGGACAGGCGATGAAAACTCTGATTCAATTCTCCACAACTTATTTATGTGTGAAAAGGCCTTTTCATCTGTCACAGCCTTCAAAACACGATACCGATCTCAGCTTGAAATAAATGCAGTTCTCTATTTTGCAGTAACAACATGGATCCAAATATTCATAATCTTATTTCAAATAAGCAGGAACATCCATCACACTAGGAATGTATAATGCTAAACGTTTGATATACTTGAACCATTTTTTAATTATTTTGTTTTTTTACAGTTTTTGTTTATTTTATAATAGTTTATTAATAAAGCTTTCATAATTTGGTTACAATTAATAGTTTGGTTTTATTAACTAGGTAAATTTTATGTGTTCTTAGATCACACAATTCTTTTTATAAATATATTTATATATATAAAAAATTCCTATTAGGGGTCCGCGGGATTTAAATTATGAATTTACTGGTCCGTGAGTTCAAAAAGTTTGGCGACCGCTGCCTTAGAAGACTGAGACGAAAGGAATCCCTATTCGGTCCAGTCGTAAAGGGCTTTTATTCCTGTTCTTTGTTGTTTGCGACTTGCAGAAGGAGGCGCCGCTGTACCCTTTTCTGGTTTAGTTAAAATTAACGTAGTTTGAGAAAATGATGTCACCTAACTTTAAAGCTTCATGAAAAGAAAAAATATTACATATTACACAAAGGTTATTTCAAAAGATGACCCATTTAGTGACCATTCCAAAATGGTACAACACTTGCTACAATTATATCTGCAACAGTCATTGCAATTTTGTTTTCCTTTACAAAACGACTTCAATTTGAAAAACGAATTAGTATGTAAAGCAAACTAAGTAATAAATTTAAAGATGAAACGTAAAATTTTTTTGAACAAAGTAAGTGTTTGCCTTTCACATGTGAATGCAAGTCGTACACCTTTTTAAAAGTGACCACTTGATGAGTCGGGAGTGATTAGATAAGTTTATACCCTCTACTGCTTCAACAATCCTTTGCAGCGGTTTGGTCACATTTTCGATTAGCTTGAAACAAATTTTTTTTCTTTTATGCAGCTTCAATAAACGAAATCGACGGGGCTTAAATCTGGTAAACGAGTTGGCCATGAAATTGAACCATGACGTCCAATCCACTTTCCGATATATTCCATGTCCAAATACTCTCGTACAGGATGCGCTGTACATCCATCTTATTGGAACCACATGTTCAAAAAAACAAAGCCAATCTTGTCAGTGCCAGCAATATCAAATCCAGATTAATACAAGCCAAAGTCATCAGTACGAAATTAACAAGATTATAAAGAGATTCGTAGTATATGCATAGAAACGTAGCGTACTCTAATTGCATCAAATAATAGTTCAACAAAGATGATGTAATTGAGCAGAATGGCTCAATCACTAAGGAAATAGAAAAGGAAAAGAAAAAAAAGAAAGATAGGAATAGAAAATTGGGACATAGGGCGGAGCTATTTAGTAGATATAGAATGCCTGGGAAGTAAGTTAATCATTGCGGTCCAATTTCATCACCTTCTGACCGAGTTGGAAAATGGGGCTTTGTTTGAAGTGGTAAATGTATAGATTGGCTGGTCCTCGGTGCACTAGATGAGATTGCAAGATTTTCTCTCTCTTACCCGCTATACTTGTGCCCTTTAGTGAAATGAACTATGATTCTGAATTGGTTTCTTGACTTTCTACTGCGCATTTTTTTTTTTTACTCTATCGATGTCTCATTGCTAAGAGGAAAGGGTCTCGATTAATGTATTAAAACAATGGCACAAATTTTAGAGGAAATGAATTAGCTGCCATCAATTAAAAAGAAATTTTTATCTCTCTCTCTCGATATGAAGATATACAGTATATAACACGGACATTTGTGAAAAAGCGTCTCAGAACCTTAGACAAAGTCATATTCGCTTATGAAGAACTAGTGAGAACCTTGTGCAAATGTAAAAAAGAAAAAAGTTTGCTTATATTTATCCGAAGATGTGCACAAGATCTTATCCCAATTACTCCATTTGTTTTGTGAACAGATTAAAATCCAAAATTGCAGATTTGGTCGTACATTACTTTTGCAAGATATAAGATTTCGAGCCGAAATAATCGAAGAGCTCAGAACGGTTTAGAAAAGGAAACTTTGGCCTGCTAGACAACAACAGAGAGACAAAGACTTCTGTCTTCAAACGTCTAAAGAGGGATATCATTTTGGTTGACAAATGACGTAAGAAAGCATCTTCAATTGTCTTTGGTTAGAGTAGTCGAACTAATACTAGAAAAGGACGGGCTAGTGAGAGAAATGTTAGATTGAAGATATAATATAACACATTCATATGTCCAATCCTACTTTATTTACTACGAAGTTTAAGGAAAATAATTTGCAGTTTTACGCTTCTGAAAGTTCTGACAGAACCACCAGTGGAAATTCCTATTCTCGCTGAAGAGTTTTCTTTCGGTCGTATTATGTAGAAACTTACAAAACTGAGTTAAGTTACTGTATGCTGTTTTTAAGTAGTTATCCAGAACTCAAAGGGAGAGGGACGTGGTAGGAATGATATCCCTCTTAAACCATCGCCAATTAGGTAAGTAATTAAGGATGCTGTAAGAAAATATTTTTTCATTGGGACAGTGGCAATTATAATTTTGTCCCAATTTCATTTTCTTTGAATTAATTGCTGACGCTGTATTATTGTCTGATTTTGTTTTTATTCGTGCCCAAATGCAGATCAGGCGTCTCATGTAATTTTCAAAAGAAATTCCTCTCGTCCGAATTTCTCATAAAGCTCGATGATCGCCTTTGGATAATTCTCCACTATAGCATGAAAATTCCCTCGTCCCCACTCGAGCCTCGTCACTTGACCGTGGTAAAAAATTATGAGGTCCGTCGCCAGGAGTCCTAGCGTTGCTTCAGTATAAATCAAAGACAAAAATCAAATCATTCACCTGAGGTGCTTTCGTATTCGGAAAAACCGCTGTCAACATCTTCATTGGAAAGTCTCACATCGTTATGAATCTTTTGGAATGGACTCCAAAATGCAAAATACTGTCAGGCATGCAGTTTGTAATGACTTCAATCAGCTTATAAAAACAATTTATTACAAGGAAAGATTAACTATAATATTTTTACACTCGTTCCGAGATTGGGATCACAGTCTCTTTTACAGTAAAGATCAGTTCCTCTGGTAATAAGGGCCAAAATACTTCGGCTTCGAAGGTCAACTATAATCGTGGGTGCGAATGCAGTGCGTCTCTCGCTGTCTATAGCTAGAGAGGCCTCCGAACGGTTCTCTCTTTGTATCGGTAATAGCAGCCAAAGTCCTTCGCTGGTCGACTATAATTGTAGATGCAGACGCCGTGTGCTTCTCGCTAAATCGCTTGAGAGGCCTCTAAACGGTTCTCTCTGCATAATCTCACGGCGTGCCTTTTAAAGCCCAGGTTGCTCCTGGTTCCTCTTTTCGGCTTTCCTTTGTCCGTCGGCTTCTCAAACGTGGGAAAATTTCCAACTTCTAAAGTCGGGTGGCCGCCTCCAGACACGTCGTCGCCAAGGATGCGTGAGAAACGGAAATTCCACACAGGCCGGGGAATATGTCCACTCCCGGATTCTAAAGAATGGTCGTGGGAACAGAGGTCAGAAATCTTGACCACCCATTTAGGCCATTTTCCCCCAGCAATTAGGGAAAGGAAAGCGGCTACATCACAAGTTTAAGCATTTTTACTTAGATTTTTGTGACAACTTGAATTGTCTCTTTTCAGAGAATCTCTATTTCTACTTACGAATAAATTCTATTTAATATTTTGACGTGAAGGAAGTTATTAATATTTTCGGTTTCATATACTGATTTAGAAAATCTGTGGAAGTATTATAGAATGATGGGGAGGCTGATATTAAATGACGACTTCACTCTCTGGAACTGAATTCTAGAATTGTGTACGGACGGCACAGCGCAAAGTTCCAGACGCACAATAATACGCTAAAACCATAGGTAATAATAAAGCACATTTTGAAATTTGTTTTAAATTTTTTAAAAATTCAATGTTGAGGCGATTTTCTAGCTTTCGAATGAAACGTCGCAGGTTTTAAATTTTTATTCTGTTTCATCCAAATTCCTTTTAAGAATGCTGATTTTGTTTTATGTGTTTATTACAAAAACTGATTTTTGAAAATAGTCCCAGAAAAGCAACCATTTCCAATTTTTTTTGAACAATCCTCATTTGGAAATTTATCTTTCAAAACTATATATGATATACGAAATGAGCATTTAGCTTACTTTTATAAAAATAATAGAAAAAAGTTATGATTTAGTGGATTTTATACACATTTTTAGCTACGCAATAAGTAAGCAAGTTTTCGGTAGTCATCCCGCCCCTCCCCCAAGGATGGCTCTGCTGTGTATATTATGTCACGGTCTATCTTTGCTTTTGATGTGATGCATGTATATTTATTCCTTGCAGCAGAGTTACGATTCCTTTTTGAATGAATTATTGTAAAAAGACAATACTAAGTTATCAGGTAATTAATTCTTTCATTGAAAGTTAATTTGTAGTTCAAAAACGTATTAAAAAATTGGCTCCTGTTACAATTTTAGGACAAATAGTCTTGCACAAATTTGGATGCAAGACTTAATTAAATTTTTTTTTTATGTGCACTAGTTGGGATTTATTTTAAAAATTCATCAATAAAAAGAAATTGGTAGTACAGCTGGTGATATATAATTAAGTCAAAATGTGTAATTCCTTAAAACCATACAAATACGAGTTTTTGAAAAATTATAAATATATTATTGAACACATGTGTAATTGGCTTTAATGCTTTGGTGTAAAACTGATATCTCCAGATATTATTTTTGCTTAATGTAAAAATAAATTTATGTTAAAATTTCAATATGCCTTAAAAAATTTAAATTTTACTAGCACTGATATTTTTAAAATTGTTGTCTAAATTACTGTTCTTTTAAATAACAGATGAGAAGTTAATTTCTTTTACTATATTTATATAAAAAATGGACTCAACAAATATTGTTTTTTTTCCCTTGCATTAAGAATTATTTTCTAAAATTTTTTAAAAGTTAAAAAGTTTTTAATATTGCAAAAAATATTTTAGCTCTAATTCTAACTGAACTAAATATCTAAACTTTAAAACATTTGAAATTTGTTAAAGAATGATGTATTCAAATTGGGTACATCTAATTCTTATTTTCCCCTTGCCCTATTTGGCATATTCAGAATTTTGATAAAGGAAGAAAAAGAACTCTACTATATTACCAATTAAATTATGTTGGATTATACATTCATATTATTTTGTATAGTTCTTTTTGTATTGTATTTTTTCATGAAAGAAATATAATTTTAATGCAATTTTTTCAGTAACACAATATCTTAAAGTTTACAAAATATTTTTAATGTATAAAGTAATTCCTAAATAGATTAAAAATGAATGAAAAACATGGTCAAAGTTAATGGTAACACATTGAAAAAGTTTTCCATTTTTAACACTGGGAAAATAAATGTAATTATTACCTATATCGTTTTTTTATATTAAAAAAATATGCAACTTGATTATAAATTTAAAAAATGCATATATTTTTAGATATATTATTTTTAAAACCATATTAACAATGATCATAATGAAATTTAATCCTTTGATATTATTTAGAATGTTTTTACAAAAATTGAATTAGTTAATGATATAAGTTTTATACCTGCATAATTTTAAATAAAAAAAAAAAAATCAAGCATTTATAACATAAAATGTTTAAATGTTATCAATTATACATATCATAAGTAATTTAGCCAACTTTTATAATTAAAAATGATTGAATTGACAAGGGACAAATACATTCATTTGATTAAAACAACCATTAGAAAAAAAATGTGGTTATTTTTTAAGTTAAATGGAAGTCTACAAAGATAAATGTTGTACTAAAAGTGTAAATCAAAATTGACAAAATGCTGAAATTATCTGAAATATATTTCTTAACACTGATAATAAAATTCAATAATTACGAGATTTTTGCTTTTATATTTATATTTTATTCAAAAAGGATAAAAGATTTAACAGCATAATGAGTAAAAAGAGTTTGTGATTTAGTTCATTCTTTTCTAAAATTTTGAAATTGTTTTTTTGGTCAGAACCGGTAAATTGTGTTTGAATGTATTACTGTTATCTTCCCATTACTAAGTGTAAGTATGTTTTAAATTTATATAACATGAGGATGCATTTTATTCAATATAAAATAAATTACCATAAATCCTCCAAAATAGTTTAAGCTACATGAATAAGGAATAAACTAAATTCAATAGAAATGTAATCCTATCAAATTAAATATATCCAAATACTGTAAAATCCGGCATATGACGTGCACCTTTACTTTCAAGTTGCATTTTTTAATTGTTAGGTATATTCGCCATGTAACGTACACCCCCCCCCTTTTGTAGGAAGGAACCTGAAGTTAACATGTGTAACGTTTTTATGTTATTTATTCGAGGTTTTATCCAGCCCATATTTCTAAAATTATAACTCTTTAAGTTCAAGAAGATATGTCAATTCTTTTAAATAAACAGTATTTCGATATATATGGAAGTGTCTAATTATTTGTAGCCTCTTCTCTTTATTTTTGAAGGTATCATTTTTATACCCAGCGTATAATGCATATCCTTAAATCTCAATCATATTTTTGATGTTAAATGTGTTATACGCCAGATTTTACAATACATGTTAATTTTATATTATATATAAAACATTCAAGAATATGCAGTTCCATCTCGATTTAAAGATTACAAAAACTAATAATCAGTTTTTACAATACCATATTAACGGAGAATGCTATGTTTCTGCTCTTGAAGACAAAATTATTTTGAAAGAAACATAAAAATTAGGTTTTTTCCCAATTTTATTATAAATGAACATATATATAACATTTCATAATATTTCTAAATACAGGGAAGTTTATACATTAAATGTACATTTACATCATGGCAAGAAGCTTTCAAAAACTAAAATCATTCACAATTAATAATTCAAAATCTTTTTAAAATTCAAATTTAGATTTGTACATAAATTTTAGTTTTCCATTGAAAGAGGAACATATTTTGTTATTGATTATCTGATTAATACTTTTAATTAGTTACTTCATCCAAATTTCTTAAAGAGTAACAGAGCGTACTTTTTTCTCCAAATAATTACAGTTGGAACAAATACATATTTTAAAACCATTCCAGAGACATAATTTAAACTAATTAATTTTGATTTGATATAAAAAGAATATATATCTACACACATAGAAGCATGAAAGTTCTTTTTACAGTGTAACTATTTGCAACTGATAATTAAGGGATTTACAAAATGATACTGGCCACAACACACACACACAAATATACAAAATTCCACGCCCTTATCAATGTAAAAAGTAAATTACATTAATTGTCAAAACTTAAAATGTGCATTTCTCTAACAAAAAAATAAAATATTATTGTAAAAATTAAGTGATGAACCAACATATGCTTCATGGCACTTTAAACCTTTCATTCCATTTGAATTTTTACATCAAATTAAAATAAATGCTTTTATAGTAATTTTTTTTAAAAGTATATAATTCTTCCAGTTTTTAAAATAGAATTCATTTTTGGATTCATATTACTGCTGGACTGTAGGAAAAATAGAGCTCCTGGGGACCTGTGAGGGAAAAAAATCAAATTTTTTTAACAAGAAAGACATTGAAAGCATCGAATTTATCCTTTCTCATGTAAACTCACAATTTCTATAATTATTGCACTAGCACTTTGTAAATTGCAGCAACTAACTGAATCTTTGTAGTTACTCTAGTCGGAAAAAAAATTATCACTGCTTATTCTTCTGTAAAGCATCAACACATTCATACAGTGCTTTTTCATAATATAAATCACAAAATTTTCTTTAGGGGAAAAAAAAACCCTTTCACATTACAAATATTTAAAAAACAATTTGCTCAGTTGTAATTCTTAAATTTTTGGTATAAACAATATTAATAAGAACAATTCTTGTAAATTAATTGATTTCCATAAATTATGTGTATCACAATTTTTTTTTTCCAAATGCAATTGTGCAATGCCTAATTTCAAATTTTAAACTTCTGAGTACATTTTCAAATGATTCTCTTCAAGAATATTTGTATCTGTAATTGATAGATAATACAAAAGAGAAAAAAAAAAACTTACAAAATTTTAATTTCTAATTGATGGGGAAAAAATGGAATTTAAAAGCACATACAAGAAGGCCACTCACTTTTTTGTTGATAATTTAAAAATGGACATGAAAAACACTATAACAAAGATTTCTCAACCATTATTCTGTCAAATCCTGGAGGAGGTTGATGAGTGAATGTTGCAAAGGCTGCATCTAAAATAGCACCATCATCAACTAAAGGAAAGGAGGGGGAAAAAAAAGAATGATTGGATATTTATTTAGTTAAAAATTCATTAAAAAGTTATATACAAAACTAGCTGAAATACACTGAGTAATGATGGAGTTGAATGTTTTTTCAGTTTTTTTGTGATTAAAATATGAATACCAGATATTAAAATTTTTATCATATCTTTATCCATTCAACCTTGAAACATATATAAGCTTTAATGATATGCAACTGAAATATCAAGCTAATTTCTCTCTTTAACAGCAGTAATAATCAATTAATCATAATTGTAGTTTTGATACTGATAAATAATTAAAGAATTTTCATTCATAACAAGCAATAAAATTAAAACAATTAAATTTAATACCAAACGTATTCAGCAATGGGGAAAAGAATTGGTACTTATATGGGGAGATGACCAAGGTCAGGGATTGGTAAACTTTCAGAGAGAAGAGCCAAATTGCAAGTGAAACAAGATAACTAAGGTGTCAAAGACCCACATATGCATATGCTGGAAGGGAAGGAAAACCTTCAGCAGCATAAGCTCCAATTAATCTTTTTTATAATACTTTGATATAGTTTTACACAAAGTAACATTTTCCAACACTTTCCAAAACTATGAACTACAGAAAATGTTTTTATTTCCGAGGCTCAATGCAAGGAATTTTTCAAGCATCAGGAAAAAAAATGTTTTTTTACCATTATACTACTGTAAGAACTTTATTGTGAAATTTTATGTTTACACTAATAATTGAAATTCACTTTGATTGTTTCTGCATATAAAGTAATATTTCAAATATCTTTTTATTCATCACTAAGCATGTCCCAAAATATGAAATGTGTTTTTTTCACTTCTGTTGGGATATATGTGTATTTCTTGCTCACACTCAAGAGTGCTCCCTAACTAATGTAAGCAAATGGTGGTGGAAATCACTTAGAGGAATGTCCAAGCATTTCTACCAAAAAATTAAGACTTTTACTGCTTTAATATTAGTTCTAATATTTACATCAACTTTCAATACACTTTGTCAATGGAAAACAAATTAAGACATCAATCTTAAGCTAGCCAAATGTTTAATTGGACACAAATAAGGTAAATCTTTTCAACAAATAATTGTGAAGGAAAAAAAAAGGGAGAGGAAAATAATTTTTTAATAATTCATATAGCTAGAAGTCTGAAGAGCTGCAACCGTCTATACAAAAAGCCACATGCGCCTTGAGAGTCATGGTTTGCCGACTTCTGACCTCGGTGAAATTAAAACAAACCTGAAAACAATTAAACATTATCCAGAAAAAAAGTGAATACATAAATTCTTTTCTGATTTATAAAGAGCCCCACTTATATGAAAATGTATTAAGAGATGGAAAAAAATCATTAAAAATCTGTATTAACAACAGGTATGGAATTAAAATAACCTTCAAAATAGCCCTTTTTATATAAGAAATTATCTCTTGTTGAATGGCTATATAGCATATATAACTGTGAATTTCTTGCAGTTGATTCCTCAGTTAGAAATTTCAGACATATGCTCTAAGTCACACATTCTGCACTTGTACTGATTGTAAGTCATCAACATATGCATTTTCCCCAAAAGATTATAAGCTTTCACCTTGCCAACAAAAGCACATAGAATATTTGTTCAAATTTACTATCTCAAATTCATTACATCTCTGGTGCTAATAATGTTGCTTATGTTCTTTCCAGGATTGACGAAATTCAAATGCCTAATATAATTGATTTGAGATTATACTAACAAGAGTGTAAATGAGTGACAAACACAAATAAATTTTCATCACTTTACAGCTATTTTGTGAAATTTTAACAGGAAGCAATTTGTTCTTATAAGCCAGAAAACTTTAGTAAACAAGTTTTTGAGTCAATACATAATGTACTCCAGGTAATCTAAACATTTCATTTGGACATTCAAAATTGTACTAGGTGATGCAATGAAAGTCAGCCATGCTAAAAAAAGCAAAATTGCATGGCATGCATAGTGTCCTATTGATACATTTTCAAACTAGACAAATGATTTGCACATGTTTACTTGAATGCTATCGTCCCTCACACCACCTTTGTTGGTCATCACACCCTTCACATTCATTACTATGTACAGGAAAAATGGTCAGAGATAACTACTTTGGTGAATCAGTTAGCTAATTCTATTGCTGCTTGTGAGGGTGCAGAAAAAGAATTCAAATCCAATCAGTAAAACCTTTAATATAAAAACACTCTTTAATTTTAACTTTAATTTACAATGATGATACAATGAAGGAACACATACAGAATTGCAACTTAAATGTTTCACAGGGGAAAAAAAATAAATACTAACAAGTGAAAAGACAGCGCTGATCTATTCTGAATCTGCATAAACCACTGTCATTCACCAATGCTTCCACCCAACAGGATGCTTAGATTTAGAGTATCCCAAGCCCTAACTATACATCAGGGCTGGAATTTAGAAAGTAATTACTAAAAAGTACTTCTGAAATTACTTGGTTGTGATAAACAAACTTGATTGCACTATTGCCTACAGCCCAGCAAAGGAAGGGAGTTATCCAGGGATTTCCTAGACAGCTTAAATTGGTTTTCAATGTTAATTAGATCAATGTTAGGTTGAACAGCATGATTGTTTCATTTCTATTTGAAAGAGAACATTGGTTCATGTTTCGGACTCCCAGTTCTAACCTCCACTATCAAGAGGAAAAATTTTTCTGCATCAGATCCTGTGATATCAATTCATGAATTCTTGGCTTCTATGCAATCTTATTTCCACGAAGTTCAACTTCTTGTAATTTTGAGCAATTCATCTACAACATTTTTTTTACATCTAAGGAATTTTCCTTATGCTTACCTGTATTTGTTCATCAGAAATTTATATGAAAACGTCTTCAACAGCTATTTAAAGGACTAACACAACTTATCATGCAAAGAAAAGATAGATAGTATAAAGAAGAGCTAGAGGTAGATAGCATAAAGAAGTTTGGATTTCTATTAATTGTCCGAAGCAGGCATTCAGTAGAATAGCTTTTTGTAGCACAACCTTCAGTCTATGTAATTCTTGTCTTTGCTGTTCTACTGAAAGGAAATGACAACTTACTATGACAGAAGAGTGATATTTCTTTGGAAGACTTAAATTTTGATGTCCCCATCCTTATGAGGTTTTGACAGGAGGAAGGGAGGTGATTCTGTAACTTACACAAACACATTCTGTATTTAACTCTTTGAACCAGTTTTGATCAGTGAGGTTTTGACAAGTAAGCAAATTTTTATATTCTTTCTTCCTTCGTGATTTGATATATATTAAACACAATTAATACAACCTTGTATGTACAATGGGGATTAAATTTTTTGAATATATAATTAGGGTTGTGAATTTTTTTCAATGAGTGCTAAAATCTACTAAGACTATTTCTTTTAAATATTTACATGTATTGCATGAAAAGGGAATGATATGATCAGCAATTAAGAGATACTTTCAGAAGAGATCAACTTACCATACAGAACAGGGAACACTTCACCTTTTGCTCCAGTTACAGGACACATTAAGTTTTTTCCATTTACATAAAAATTTATCTCTACGTGATCATAAGAGACACCCTGAAAGAAGGAAAAAATCAAAGATGAACGTAAATAATTTGAGTTGAAAATACTTTTTTCAATGTGTGAAAAACTTTTTTCCTTTTTAATTTTAAAAGTTTAATAACAAAGAATATGTACTTAGAAATTGCAAACAGAAATATATTTATACACTCTTAAATTTTATTAATAAATAAATGAATGAATGTATCATACCACTATATCACTTTCCATAGGCATTTCTGATAATTTGTATAAAACATCACCATTATGTACAATAGTGCCTTCACTAGTTAAAACCCATGATTCTTTATCCCTACCAAGTGGAACACGATTCAGATCTGCATGTCTTGTGGCTAAACCAACACCCCACACTCCTAAAATGAAGATAAATTGCTATAGATAGTTTAATCTCAGTTAGAAATAATAGAAAATGCAAGAAGATTAAAATACCTGACTGTTGAAGCTTCATTTCAAAATAAGCTTTATTTTGTACAATTGGAACAGTAGCTAAAGCAGCACCAGTACCACATACTCTATGTCCATTTTTAACAATAACTACCTCCTGACCTGCAAATAAAAATTTTGAATGAATTTTCATACATCAATTTCTTCAAATACAAAATTGCCATATATATATACCGGGTGTCTATAATTAAACTTGAAATTTGTAAGCAGTCTGTAGCAAAAACTATGCAGTGGAATTGCATGAAAATTGGGTAATGGCAGAATGAAATGATGAAAATTTTATTAAGGGGAGGGGGGAGAAACACCACTGAGTTTCAAAACCCACCCCTAAGTGGCGTATCATAACTTTATTGAGAACATATAAATAATCTACAAAAGTGTACAAAACATGTTCAATTTGCTGTCTACCATTGTCTGCTGCCATCTGGAAGCAGTGTAAAATCGCATGTTCCGACTGTTGAAAGCAGCATGAACTGGTGAATGTTATGCAGATGGTGTCCTATGCTTTCTTTAAGGTTGGATAAAGATGTGATGGGATCACGGTAAACCATGGCCTCGAGGTATCCCCACAGCCAAAAGTCACAAGGATTAAAATCGGGGGATCTAAGCCAAGCTGTAGGAAAAATGCCTGTTGATGATTCCGTCATTACCAAAACAGCGACGGAGCACTTGTTTCGCTACAACAGGTGATGTATGGTGAAGCACCATCCATCGCCTTGCCTGAAGAGAAGGAAAAATGGATTGCTCTAATAATGAAGCGAATCACTGGCTGGTGGTGCATGTCACAGGCCCAGCAACACCATGCTTTTCGAAAGAAATAAAAACAGACCTACAATGAAGGTTGTAGTAAAGCCGCACTAACCATTACATGCGAAGAGTGTTATGGAACCTGTTGGAATGGATGTGGGTTAATATCAGCCCAAATATGGTAAATATGCGTATTAACTGCACCTTCCAGATGAAAGTGGGCCTCATTGGTCCACAAAATGTTCCATGGACATTCATCCTGTAGCTCAACTCATGCAAGAAACCACAATGCAAAAGTTCGTCAACTATCCAGATCATTTGGTAAGAGCTGCTGCACTAGCAACAGTTTGTAATGATAGCAGTGCAAGAACTTTTGAAGAATCTTATGAACCTCTGAACCAGGTTGGTCAACAGATACTGCAATTTGCCAAACACTAGTGTTGCTGATGGTTTAAGATCTGTCTTCCTCCACTAGTGTCGACTACATCATCCACTACCTGAGCTGCACCACACTTTCGTCCCCTTCCTGGCTGAATCCTCAATGTTCCTGTTGCTTCCAATTTCCTAATCATGTTTGTTGGTCCTTGACTACTGAGTGGACCTTTTTGTAACAGCTTCAAAGAACGAAATTTTAGCAAAGCTTTGGTATCAGAGTCTCTGTTTTGGTAAAATAATTTTACCAGTAAAGCACATTCCTGGAGAGTCAACATCATCTTCCTAGCCTTGGAAACGAGAATGACTCTTGCATCTTTATATACCACGAATTGTTGCGCACGTACAGGATTTCTATGGTTACGACATTTGCATATGCCAATAGTTTACAGTGCACAATGCAATCCAGGGGTGGATTTTTAAACTCATTGTTTTTTCCTTGATAAAATTCCCATTCTGCCATTACCCTATTTTCATGCAATTCTGCTGCATAGTTTTTGCTACAGACTGCTGGCAAATTTCAAGTTTAATTATGCACACCCGGTACATATATAGATGCATTTTTAATGGGATCAAAGGTAGTACAGGGGAGCACATCTTTAGCTGATAGCAATTTTTTTTATTTGGTAGATATTTATAATGCACACCATAGTTGGGACAAATGATAACACTTTTTTATTATGGAAACATTTTAGTTTACAAAAACATAAAAACTAGAAACAAAACACACAAGGAAAGCTTACAGACAACAGACAAAAGCCTTCTTTTTATATATATATTCCAAAGATCCCGGCTTATATACTTCTATAAGCAGCAGAAGTATTAAGTATTTTTACTGGAATCAAACATGGTATTTATCTGATTTTGAAATTTATTTGGTAGATATTATTTACAACGCACAACATGACTGTGACAAATGAAACTTTTTCATGGTCACATTTTGTTTTACCACAAAAACCAGTAACAAAATACATAAGGAAAACTTACAACAGTCAATAGCCCTCATCCGCTTCATCCCAAAGATACTAAGCTTATATACTTCACATATATAATTTAAATATTAATCAAAAAATTTTCATTTTAATAGAGCCTATAAAAAAAAATTAATTTGGAATAATGTTAAGTATTGAAGGATTTTAAATAAAACATTTTGAAACAAATGATCAGATATGTACTTGTGCATTTCATCAGACTCCATTTTATTATTATTTTTTGGAAACAAATAATCACAGTTGAAAAAATATGTTTTAACTATTTTATTTAATCAAAACTATTTTATTTATTGCCAAAAATAATTATTCCAATTAACAGCTAAAACCAACATTACAAAATATTGTTAAATAAAAACACTTTATAATGATAAAAAAATAAAGGTAAAATGACTATTGTTCATTATTGGAAACCCAATATGCAAGATTCAAAATTTATTATTTAGGAGATGCAAGGGATAGTTACAGTTCATGGCAGGAATCAATATTTTTTTTATATGGAAATATATAGAAGCATCAAATATCTTTTCATATAAAAACATTTTTGTCTTATTAATTTAAATATTTTCCCCCCACAAAATCCTCAATATATTGAACAGTTTACAGTATGAGATATTTTTAATTAGTAGAAGAATTGATAAATTTTTATAATACACATCTAACAAATTTCTAATTTATTATGGAACTAACTAAATACTTAAAATATTTCTAAATGATTTTTTACTCTTTTATTTCTTATTAGTTTACAAATTCATCCTACAGTAAGTTACAAATAAATTTAATATTTTTCCTGTATCAACATATATATTGTATATATTACCAATAGCCTTACACCTCACATCATTATTTTCTATGATGTTAATTTATACATAAGAAACAAACCACATATATTTATATATATAACAGTCTTGATTCCAAATAAGAATGGCTAATTTTGAGAATGCTCTAATTACTGGATATCCTAGTGACATATGAAAATATTCCTTTACATTCTTTTGCTCATGCTTGAAAATATTTTGCACTTCATCTGTGTAGTGCCTCTTTTGTGAGTAAATAAACCCAATTTCTTTTAATCCTTTAGCAACCTTGGGTGTATAGAAATGCCTTTCCAAAGGAAGAATCTTTGTACTGCCTTGTTACCAGTAAAATTATTCTGAAGGCTTTTTAATGCTAGACAATTACCTTGATAGTGTTTATAAAGGATTTCAGAGAATGATTTACTTATACCTTTCATTCCTCCAATAAATGGTATGAATAATCAATACAGGTATAAATAGTTCCACTGGCTAATAAATTGCAAGGTAAAGGGTTAAAGGCCTGTATGTTAAGAACATTAATTTTATCAAATGGACAATATGTTTAATTTGAAACATTTTAGAAAACAAAACCATCCAATGCTCCAATTTAATCCAGATGTTATACTTCTATGAAATATAAATTAAATTTTTTTCAAAGCTTTAATTTCTAGATCTAATTTTTTAATCAGTGGGAACATTTTCATTTGTTAAAAATTAAGTAAGCTTTGTAATTCAATGCATATGATTTAAATTTCTTAAAAAGGGTCATTTATTTTTGATAACTTCCTCATTGATGAATTAACTGTACTTTTAACTAATTTCTTATTGGTAAAATAATGCTATGTTTGTTTGCTTAGTCAAAACCCAAATGTTTAACAATACTTTGAAACTTTAGCCATTATAATCAAATGCACTACAAAAAAAAAAGTGATTTTTTTTAAAATGATTTCACACATTTTTCAGATTATTAATTTTTTTGAGATTATTTCAACTTGTAAAAAAAATTCAATACTGTACTTTCTTAAAGAAATTTGATATTTCTAAATTTTTTTGGTTATATTAAAAGATGTGATAGTTGAATCTTGAAATATTTTGTTAGAATTAGAAATTTATTCAAGGAAATAATTGACCATATAAAAAATATAACATAAGTAGAAAAATCTTCACAATTAATATCAAACAATTATGCAAACACTAGCTTCACCATTCTTATCAATTGAAGAGAAAATTTTGCTCACATTTAATATTCTCTTTTTTGATATAAGTATTTGAAATAATACAAACAAGGATAAGTATATATTTCTTGCAATAATAAATAATAGCTTATTTATTCACAAAAATTAGTGACTATACCTGCAGAATTTAACAGGCTTCAGAAAACTCCTGTAAGATATTATAAATTTAAAATAAAATTTTCTTAAAGTTCATAAGAATTCAGAAAATTTATAAATATAATATTTTTTACTTTGCACCATCATTATTAGTAGTCAACCAAAGAAAATAACACAGATTTTCCACAAGATTGAATCTTCATGTCACTTTCTAAGCAAGTTCCACTCACAGATGAGTATCACTATTAAATAAAAGACGTTATTTTTAACAAATGCATTAAATTTTTAATTTCTTTAATAGTAAAAGATTTGAAAATCATAGATAAAAATTATTCATTTCTTTTTTGATAATTTAAGAAATTTCATTTAACCACTTCCCAGTTTTGCCCAAACACAGCTCGGGCACTTGAAATGGCACCTACCTGATTTGCCTGAGTGCCACTTGTGCAACACTTTTTTCTACTCTAAGCCTCTGATTTGTCTATATTTTTTCTTCGTTTAGTGTGCAATGTTTCTAAGAGATGTCTGTAATAGTTGAGTAAAGTTAGTATTACAAAAAATGTCTCAACCAGTTTCAATGTTAGATTTTACTGCCTTCTTTTAGACTAGATAAGATGGGAATTTTCTTTTTACTAGATCAGTGTACCACAAGCTATGGACACTATTTCTTTTAAATTTGGAGCTTAAAATAGAAAAAAAATGAGCGATTATGAGAGGCTAATAACAAAAAATAATTCTGATACTGACTCAGCGAGTCCAAAATTTCTGTAAATGATTCTGAAAGTAATGAAAGTTTGTTATCGAACTTCTCTTGGGGTGTAAATAGAATGAATCAGCATCTCACAAATTACCAAACAGAAAAAAAAAGGGCAAGAAATACAAAAATATATTTTTCCATCTTTTAGATACATCATTGTGGAATGCTTTTGTTTTATATCAGAAACTGGGAGGAAAATTCTCTCATTTGAATTTCAGGCTTGATGTTATAGATCGCCTTATTGAAAGACATAGGGCAGTAAAAGAGAAAAAAGGACAACCAGGAATTTTACCTATTCCCTTACAATTGACAGAAAAAAACTTTTACGAAGTGATTCCTTCCACTGACAAAAAACTGAGACCAACAAGACAATGTTTGTGTGTTGTTCGAAAAGAAGTGACTTTGGAAAATGGTTGAAAAGAGAATCACAATATTTTTGTCCTGATTGCGATGTCGGTCTATGCATGTCTCCCTGTTTTAAAATTTACCACACAACTGCAGAATTTTAAGAGAATAATTAACTGTAAGTACAATATTATCTTTTTAAATCTAATATACATTTTTGTAAAGTGTTCTTTTGAGTTTGCTTATTTCTTTGAAAAAAAAGCTAACTTTAAGGAAAAATATGTTTTTTCAATGAAAATAAAAATTAGCATAATTCTTTAAATTCATAACATTTCTGATTGCTGATTTGAGTTTATATAATTGATTTCATCTTAAAAATATGCTTATTTTTTGACATATGACAGAATAAAGAAACTGTAAAGTGGTTAAAAGATATTTTCTGATAATGGTGCAAAAATCTGAAATAGTGCACTATTTTGTATTTGAAAGATGTATAAACGAATAACTGTATGATAAGAAAGGTTTGTTTTATAAAGGAAAGTGATGATCTTATGCAGTAAAATACTATTTTTCAAGTTTTAAGACACTTGTATAATTTAGATTTGTATCAAATTAAATTACATACTTTTGTATGATTGCAAACATTAAAATAACTTCACACACAATTAAGAACAAATGCATTACTTTCTGAATATACTACATTACTACAATATTCCCCCAAAAAATTATCACTAAAAGTTTTAAAAACTTTAACTTATTTTACCTACAGAAAAAGACAGCTGTAAATGAAAAAAGATATGTTTGATGCCTTTTTAAAAACAAATAAATATTTTCTAAGACAAACAAAAGTTTGAAATTTGCTGAAAGTAAACCATGTATGGAGTTAATGTGAAAATATCAAACACTGTTATAATTTGACATACTTCTATAGATTTTTGTGCCAAATTGTAAATTTTTCCAAGTTGAGGCCGATATGATGAATTTGATTTTTTTTACTATGTTACCATTATTTCTCTGCAACTTTTTTTGTTAAAAAATTATTTAACAGTACTAGTTATGGTGACTAAATATGTGACTTAATTTTTCTTGAGGTAACCCTTTTGATTTCAAGTGACTATTCATTTAGTTTCAATAAATATTTTAGTGGATATTTGTTTGTGCTTATATTTAGTTGAAATTGTAGATATTGGAATAGTTACTGGTGAATTCAGGATCCTTCTTTTTGCTATGGGCAAAAAGGTTACCCAAATTCTCATTTATGGTTCATTTTGCTTTTTTATTTACAATTTTGTTAATTTCAGCCATTATTCAATGTGATAAATGTGGAAATTTTATGAAACTTATCAGTAAAAAAGTATTACATTACACAGCCAAAAATTTTTTGTTGCAAATCTTACAACCTAAATTCGTGCAGTCAGGATTGAAACAGGATTAGGAAAAGAAAGATATTTCCATAAAAATGGATCCAGTATTTACATATTAGCATCACTGCAGCCAAATTGGTACCATGTGAATCATGCCACTTTCCACCAAAATCTGACCGATTAGTTTTTTCATATAAAACACGTCAGAGTTTTTGCTGTTTTGATATCATGGTGTGATCTGTGTGGTGCCAATTTTAGTGCTGTGACTCCAATGCACGAGTACCATAGATTCTTTTAACACATTTTTCAAAGTAATGCTGAATTAAATGGGTTCACTGCCATGTTGTTTTCAGAAGGGGGAGGCGAGAAATCGAATTCACAATTCAATTTCATTAATGGCTTTTCCCCCCTTAATAGTAATTGCTCTTTTGACCTCAATTTTCTTTTTTAGTTTAGAATTTTTACTGCTACCCTTGTTTATTGAATCCTTTTTTTACCCAAATTTAATTATTCCTTAAGGTTTTTTGATATTTATATTTTTATAGCCATTTTTCAAGTACATAATTACAATTGTTTTTTTTAATCCTTTTAATCTTTTTCTAAAGAATGGATTTTTACTGTATACATTTAGTTTATCAATAACTTTTTTTTTAGCATATAATAAGAGTAGTGACCAGTTTAAGACTGAAGAATTTGTCCCAATTATAAGTAAGGTAATATTTGACCATGCATAGGAATATTTTTTCATTACTGGCTAAAGAATAAATACTATGGTATATGATGGGAATATTTGAATACTTTTTTTTCTCCTTTAAATCCCTTGTTCTCATTGATAAGTAGCCATCATAGATAGAGTGAGTGAATATTAATGTTGCACTATTCAGCTACTTGAGGGCTTTTGGCGACGAACGACACCTGAGCTGGCAACCCCCTCTCCTAGCTTTCATACCACACCAACGACAGGACATTGAGCCTCGATAGATTTAACATGTGTTGCCCCCCCATGGCGGGTCTTCAGCAGTTCTAGATTCAAACTCATGACACGCCGGCCATGAGTCCAATACCTTGACCACTGGACTATCCCAGCCACCCATCATGGATAGAAAACTACTTGCAGAATAAAAGGCCTACAGCATATGATTTTGAAATTTCACGAAAAACAAGGAAGGGTACTAGCATATTAGCATCACTACAGCAAAATTAACGTCAAACGAATTGTGCCATGATATCAACAAAAAGTTTCTTCAGTGTTTTATTTAAAATACCAATCAGTGTTTAAATTTTGGTCGAAAATGGCATGATTCACATAACACAAATTTGGCTGTGATGATGTTAATATGCAAGTACTAGAAGAAGTACGATAAGAATTTAAGGTACTTGCGTATTATCGCAACACTCACCAACATTCAAGATAACTCACCACGTTGGCAACACTAATTTCACATGTGTCACATGCACTGAATTGGCATGTGAATGTTTCATATAATGTCACCAATAGGTTGCAATAATATGCAAGTACCCAATTTAGTTCAATTATAGTAACTAAACTTATAAAAATATAAGTTTACAAGTATAAGTTTTGTGACAAGATAATTGATATAAATTCTGACAAAATTGTTATAACATGTAACACCTGTTATTTATTTTACAAGAAATTATTTCACTTCAAGTAAATTCAAGGATAAACAATATATTAGGTAATACACATTTTTTTATAACATGTCCAACCAGTTAAAGAACTCGCAGCATTATAAACCAATTATTTGGAAGAACTCAATTGTGTTTTCTAAATTTAGCACATAAAACTTGGGTTCAGAGGCATAAAAAAATCAGAAAGTTAAAATAAAAACATAACCACAATTAAAAAAAAATTTTTTTAATAAAACACAATATAATTCCTTTCCTTGCAATAAACTTTATGAATTTGAGAATGCGCTTTTTCACTTTTCCGCTCATGACACTATTATGACTGATTAATTTCTACAACAAAAGTAGAAATGTAATCCTGTAGTGGGGATGTAATCCTGCTGTCACCAACTATGAGATTTTTGTCCTTTAAGAGCAGTGACAGTTTGAACTGACCACAATAGATGTAACAAAAATACACAAGCAATTAAAAACCTATTTTTACGAAAATAATACTTTTACGCGGCAATAAAATGCTTTTAATTCAGTAAATGATGTAGGACCACACAAGTGATTTCACAAAAAATAGTAAAATGAAAAAAAAAAATTAAGTTGTATTCACCCATATGAGAGGTATCGAGTAAAACTGCAGGTTGTTCTTTCATTTGGACATAACTCCCTCCAACATTTCCATCACAACATCTTTTAAAACAATTCATACATGATGCCATCTTGAACTGCGGCAACATTGTGGGATTCAAAGTGAAAGTAAAAGTAGCTCGTATAAGCGCAGGGAGTAAATATAAACTGTAAATGTAAACAACTTATAACGAGTCCGAGTTTTGGTGTAGATTACCCGTTTTACATACCGCCTTGATCGCAAAGATGTTAAACTGCTAACTCAAAATACAATGTGTTTCTTGAATGCTTACGATTCTTTGTGTGATAATCAAATTGTTCATGATTAATACATATTTTCATTCTTGTTTATCTCTAAAATAGCTTGAAAACTAAGTTATGTAATGTGCATCAAAATAGCATATTAAAGTTCCCATGACAAATATATAAAGCAAAACCGGAAAAAAATTCACATATTCTAAGCTTTTTCAAGTATTGATTGAGTATGCTTTCTAGAAATCAGCTGTTCAATATATATTATCACCAATGTAAGAAGATTTATGCATTCATAGAAAGACAAACCCCCCCCCCCCCCCTTCGACAAAGACAACACATTTTAAAAAGCAGTCAATTCAACTATTTTGGAAAAAAAAGGAAAAAATCCATGATGTATATATACATTAATTAATCAGTGTGATAATTTGATACTGAATATTTTTTAAGTTGTTCAATTTCGCTTTATAAAAACAGTTCCATTGCCTACATGACTGAACAGCAACCGCGTAACGTACACCCGCAACCTCTCCATTACTAGGAGGGGGGCAGGATTCTAAGGGGCTCAAAGCCCGATTATACGGTTTTGAAATCCTTTGTAAGATCAGGTTTGAAACCCTAAACCTAGCCTTTTAGGGGGCCCTAATATTCTCCGTTACTCCATTGTTGAACTGATTTTACAGAGCTAAAAGATACAGAGAAAAAATGTTTTACCAAATAAATCCATCTCTAATTTGGTATTTTTTCGATATCATTCATGCATATTTGTATCTCATTGAAATATCAAATGAAAAAAAAAGTTTATTTGTTTTACTGTTTTGTATCAGAAATGAGATCAATATCTAGAATTAATTAATATTATTTTTTATTCAAAATCTGATATATTTATAAATGATCAAAAAACTCTGAAGTTAAAAAAATTTACTAGGCTTAGAAGCATCGTAAGATTTTCATTTTCAAATTTTTTTTGCAATCAAGTTTCATTGTTTAATGAACTAGAATAATCACATTGCATAAAAATTATTGGTGATGAATATTTTGGACCTTTGACCAAACTCAGGTATTGTATGTAACATAGATTTGAGGTGCTATGGAAAAATCAGAACGCGGTCTTTAACATTAGCTTTCTCTTACATAATTATTAAATATTTGTAATTATAATTATTAAAGATTAAAAGAAAGCTACTTTATTCATAATTGTTAAGCATTTGTACTTTTTACAATTATTTATGAATTAAATAATACTATACTTTATACATAATTATTCAATAATTCTACCTTTTTTAACACGCTTTTATAAGTTTCACTTGCACGTAACGGAATCTTAGAACTCGATTTTTACCCACTTAAAAAGATCGGATTCATTCGAAATTTCGCACACTTGTCAAGGACTGATGACAGTACAATAATTTCATAATTTTGTCCCATTGTCCTTTTCAGGATCGTCAGGAATAAGGATAATCAGATTTGGCGACAATTCCAGATAAAACGTCCAGATTTGGCAATTTATTGCATATATCATTTTTAAATTTGGCGACTTGT
Source organism: Trichonephila clavata (assembly GCA_019973975.1). Lineage (NCBI taxonomy): Eukaryota > Metazoa > Arthropoda > Arachnida > Araneae > Nephilidae > Trichonephila > Trichonephila clavata. The sequence continues at coordinate 49,596 of BMAO01030368.1, forward strand.
TCCATGTACCATTTCCAGATATGGCGACTAATTTCATACATCATTTCCAGATTTGGCGACTTATTTCAGATCTAGCGACTAAAGAATAAGGTGTAACCCTAAAGCAACTGTTTTGAATGTAAAGCTAATTTTATGCAAGTATAAAATACACTTGCGGTTAATAGAAATAAAACAAAAAAAAGTTTTTTGTATCTGAGAAATTGGAGGGTGGGTGTGTGTTAGCAATTTCTAAGCATAATATAAACATTTTTCTGAAAATGAAAATTAAAAAAAAAGGCTCGTGCATGTGAAAAAAAATAATTTGCGTTCTAAGTGCTAAATATTTTTTTATTTTTATAAAGCAATACGTTTAGAAGTGATGATACGAATTAACATGAAAGGAACACGTTTAAAAGGTGAATAAATGATTGACACTTCATATTACCATGCTTTTATTAACTCGCTTTCTTTAATGTCTGTCCGGGTGGAATTTTGTAATTGATTTTAAACTGTGTGACTTCCCGAGGAGCTAGAGACTTGAAATTTGGACCATAGATGAGAAGTGGATAACAATGCATGAAAATGTTAAAAAAGAAAACAAAAACGAAAAGGAGGAATTTTATAATTTTTAGTCCGTTATATAAAAACATGGTACATTAAAATTTTTTTTTTAATTCGAACTTTTTCTTCTTTACACACTTTTATTTGTTTGACCTGTTCAAAAGAGACGGAATCTAATATAACGATACGGGACTCATTCAAGGCCTCGTAAACAGAGAGAATAAATACACTTCAGACCCGTTAATTAATATCCATTGAAGAGCAAAACTAATTCTACAGCCACGTAATTCCAGCTTCAAATATCAAACTCAAGGATAAATTTAACAATAAATAAATGATAGTTTAAAAAACTAAAAAACACGTTTTTATTGTAGTTCGAACTAAAAAAATGAAAAATAAATTATAGTTTGAAAAAAACTAAAAAACACGCTTTTATACTGAATCGAACTAAAAAGTAAAAAAATAATTCTTAATAAAGAATAAAATGATTAACAAGAAAATGAATGTCATTGGGGTAAAAGCGCGGGGTGTTCTATAAATGTATGAATTGTCATAATTTTTAACTTCTATTCCGAAAAGCTGAATTAATGTAAAAATGTAGTACAAAGCACCCCACGCCTTTACCACATTGACATTCATTTTCTTGTTAATCATTTTATTCTTTATTAAGAATTATTTTTTTACTTTTTAGTTCAATTCAGTATAAAAGCGTGTTTTTTTAGTTTTTTTCAAACTATAATTTTTTTCTTTCTATTTTACCTTCTGTTCACTTTTGCAAATCCCAGGGTCACAGTTCCTTTGTAGATCATTGTAAAATACAAACTTGCTTCATACTTTTCCACCACCACTTCGAATGTTACAGCATATAGTATTAGTTTATTAATATAGGATACAAAAATTTTTGTATGTAGTACTTTAAAATTTTATATGAGTAAAACTGTTAAAACAAATATAAAGTGTAATGAATCTCATGTGACAAAACTTTATTTGTTTTTATTTTACATGGCTTCATACTGGGAGGTTAAATTTTGGAATTAACTTTGTTTTTATATGAAAGAAAAATAAATGAAATAATTATTATATAAACATTAAGAAGTAAAATGAAATCAAAGTGAAAAAAAGTACTTCATCATCTTATATTTGCCTTTAATCAAAAAGTTTCAGGAAAATGAATAGAAATATATTTACAATATGAGTTTTTAGGGCAGACTCTATAAATTCTTACTGTTTAAATATATATCAGTGCTTCTTATTTTTCTATTTTTATTCTGTATTTCTCTCTTACTTCTGCTTCCGTAAGCAATAAATATGGAGTAATTAATGTTTAGATAGAATAATGACAATTTCTAAAATATTTTTAGCAGTAATAATAGATCCGTACTAATAATTTGATTTTTATTCTGTTATTGTTACTTATATTTTAACCAACACGTGCAACTGTTACGATTCACGAATATTGACACAGAGAGTTACAAGACAAACAGTAAAGACTAAATTTGTATCCTGTGTCAGGTTGTGTTTATATTAATACAGTCGAATCCCTATTTAATGAAATTTACGATTTAAAGAATTTTTCTATTTCCCCGAATAAAATGAAGAAACCTCCCCCACCCACCCGCCCATTTAACGAATAACAAACCCCGAATTATTTCAACAGCTGAAAATTTTTCTTAGTAGTTTGTATTAGAAGTGTTTATCAGTTTGAAAATTGGACTGTTTTCAAATGACATCTTTTTTGTCTGGAACAGAAAAAGACCTTTCTTCAAGTTGGTAAATTTCAACGGGAAAGGGTGAAGACCATTATTAGCCTTTACAGGTGCAGATGAGTCCTGAATGTAAACTATCGTGAGAGTCTTGAGTAGGACAGGATATTCCTTTCTTATCTCATCCCTATCCAAATGCAGGGGATATTTTAAGATTTTTATGATTATAATATAGTTGATGACGTACTGCTTATCTGTGCAACTGAAGTTGAGGAAATTGTTGATTTGTCGGAGCTAATGAATAGCAATTCTAATGCAGAAATCGACAATGAAACTTCTATCAAAACTGTTACATTTTCTAATGATTATATTGTTTGGAAACTGCGAGGTCGCCCATCCAGTATAGTGGTTAGCGACGCTGACTGCTGTGCTGTAGGGCCTGGGTTCGAATCCTGGAGAAGGCATGGATGTTTGTAAATGTATAGTGCCTTCGCGGCAGGGGGGTACTTTTTTTAAATAGCCGTCGAGCCGCAAGTCCTCTCGTGAGGTTGGTGGATGGGGAAGAGAGGTGGGAGGCCCCTGACCTCTCCCTGGGTGTTCTCTCTTAAAATTGGGGTGGAACCGAGCCAAATCGTACTGTCACCTGCATGGTGCTCAAAGCTACGGCTAATGACAGGCGTACAATCTAGCCCAATGCTTGTTGAATTTCGTGGGCCTCGATTTGACTACATCAGACAAGGGAGCAATAGCAACAACAACAAACTGCGAAAACATATATCTCTCTAATGAAAGAGGATGCAATATTTTCTTCTCTGCATACAATCGAAAAAGAACTCCGCGTCAGGAATCCAAAAGATTTTAAAATATCTATTAGTCAGTATTTAAAAATTTTCAATTAACTGGTGCGTAATAATTCACTAATAGTATTTTTTTGCGGTTGAATAAAAAGTGTGTACTTTCTAGAAATGGATATTTTTGTGTAGTTGCTTATAGAATATCCAAAAAATAAATGCAAAACATTTGTAATTTTTTTTGGGACTTTATATAATGAATAATCCTGAATTAACGAACAAATTGTTCGGTCCCAATGAATTCGTTAAATCGGGTCCGACTGTACATATAAAAGTGAGTACCTGATGATATCTTTAAGCAAGATGCTTTTAAAACAATAATAATTTATTTATACACTCTGCGGTATAAAAGACGATACACCAAAAAGAATTTTTTCCAATGGGATAAAATTCCATATTCAAGTATCTTATGATAGAATAGGTAAATAACTAGCTTATGGTGGTCATTGATATATCATATTATTTTCAATAATGATATTTTGTATAGATTTCCGAATCTATTTATAGAATAAAATGTATGTGTGTATATAGTCCAGAGCCCAATGACAATATATTTTTTATATATATTTCTTCCAAAATTAATATGTCACCTAGTTTCATAACAAAATGTGGTGGCCTCCAGTGACGAATTTAACGTGTTCTTCCCAACTCCCCACAAAATACAAAATGAAATGTATTGAGAAAGTAATTTTGTTATTCAACTGATTAATTAAAAAGGGAACAATGTTAACTATTATGTAAAAAAATTCCATGAATGAAAAAAAAGTGTGTAATATAATTTCTTATTAATTAGCTAGCTTAACATATATTGAAATGAAACTTTCTTCATAGTGTTAACATCAAGTGCAAAACTAATAATACAATTTAACGAAAAATCAATTTTGTAAGTACAAGTTTTGCTGTTTAATTCTCTCAACAAACAGTACTGTAACATGATAGTCTTTCTTTTTCTAACTTTTTGTTCTGAAAATTTTGGATTTGCATCATCGAAATTGGCACCTTTTTCTACACTATTTTCATTTGACAAAATGACCAAGCCAGAGAGTAGGGCTTGGGTCATATTGGGCCTGAGATAACTCTTAATTCGTTTAACTTTCGATGTACACCTCTAACCAGGTGCAGCAGAAACATGTAGTTAAGAAAATTCTTACTGCTAAAGGGGGAATGAGTAAGTCGAAAACTTAATATTCAACCCAATCCTAAGAATATTAAAAAAGTTCAACAAACAGACACTTATTTTAAGACTTTGGCGATTCTTAGAAATCTTCTTAAGCGTGGCATTTCTGTACGGATATGATTTTCATAAAACTTATCGCAGTTTTCAACCAAACCAGTAGTAGAAATCTTTCTTTGTTATCCTTCTACAGATGCTATCTGTGGCCACGGCATAAAAGACTTTATTTTTCCAAAAATAGGATAACATCTAGGAGTGTCCTTTTAAAAGATCTTTTCATTTATTTTTCTTTTGTTGAAGCAGCTGTCTAGCTAATTTGTTAAATTATTCTAATGATGACAGACTTGCTCTCCATTTTCAAAACAAGATATATATTATTCTGAGGTTTGATGGTTCTGAATTTTCGAACATAATTTCCACCACAAGCTTTAAGATCAGTTACAAATTTAAATATATTATTCGAACTTACATTTGTGCCAAAAAACCTACCAACCTCAAAAAAAAAAAAAAAAAAAAAAAAAAAAAAAAAAGCACAAACTTTCTCTCTTTAGTTTTTAGTTGACATTCAGATTCTCAGAATTTTCTCACCATTTTACTGATTGATACAGAGCAGTGGTCTTCAAACTTTTTCAACTCACGGAATCCCTAGATCTAGAAAATATTTTCGTAGAACCCTATTTCACACACACACTTAGAATATATCTTAAGATAATATTTAAAGCAGATCAATATCTTATTGGTACTTTTTGTAAAGACAATTAAAAAAAAGTGCTGCATCCATTATTAAGAATTTAAATCTTTTTTATGTAATTTATTCATTAATAATATTAATCTGTGATCCGAGTGTCACTCACCCATGCATTATGTTTAGTAACTGGGATACGTGCTTGTTTTTTTTTCTCACACAAACTGTCGAAGTTTAGGTCTATATAGAAATAAACTGCAATCGCATTATTTATTCTAAGCTTAATTTATTTCTTTGCTTTGATTTTGTAACCACTGATGGTGAGAAATATTTTTCATTTATACACATTGTTCTGAATGGCATTAAAATGTTTATCGAAATACTAGATACTTGCATGATTTGCAACATAAGATTTAAGAGCTGCTCTTGAATAAAGTTAAGAGTTTTGGCATCGAATCTATTGATAGGCCCATAAGTTGTTCCCTCGCCTTTACTGTAAGTGCTTTTTTTTTCAAACAAATGTCAAATGGTACATTTTCTATTGGAAAATTATTTAGATTTTCAGGACATTGTTCTAACGAGAGTACAATTATCTCGTGGATTCCGGGACAGTAAACAATAAAATATTTACAATTTAGTAAATAATATATAGAAATAAAACATTTTAATATTCTTTTATTACATTATAATAAAAGTTTAAAAAGTATTGCAAAATAAAGTTATTATCTAGAAATAAGGTTTTCAGTTTTTTATTAACAGCGATGAGCATTGTGTGAATTTTAGAGGGAATACAAACTTCATAGAGAACGTAAATCGATTTTGCATACACATTTGTAATTTTTTATATATTTTTTTATTGTGACTCGTGGAACCCCAGGGTTCCATGGAACATAGTTTGAAGGCCACTGATATAGAGCCAAGAAAACGTTAAATGTAGCTTAACACGTTTCGTCTTATTAACTAAAATAAATAACCTTGTCTATTAACTAAAATAAATGATCAATCTTTGTCTTGAAGCGCTTTGCTTCCTCTTTGTTACCTCTTAGATTATTTAGAACAGGAAAAAGTCAAACAGAGCAAATTATTGCTAATTTCTTTTTCATCTGTGCCTTTTCCTCCTCCTTCCTCTTTATTTGACGCCGAAGTCTTCTAATTTATTTTTTTTCCCTTTATTATTATTATCTGCAAGTTCACAATTTTCTTTAAAGTCTTCAGATTTGTCGTTAATGTCGTGAATGCCCTCATCTCGATTTTTATCATACATTTTGTGGTTTACACTCCACTCTCGGATTGAGATATTGTTGCTACTTTTACACTGACTCTTAATGTCGAAGGCTTAATAAATTTAAGCATCAGGTTGCCTAGTGACTGGACTTCTAAAACTTTAGCCTTTTTTCTCTTTGTTGTATTCCACTAGGATGAATATGTATTGAAAAAATGAGATTATCCAAGTTCCTTTGAAAAAAGTTTATAATAATTTACGAAGTTCGGTTACATGCCTATAAATATACATAGGCACAGACTGGACAAGGGTGTACGTGCACGCACGCACATATAAAAACACACCGTAAATTTAAAATCGGATCTGTACAAGGGAATAGTTTGAGATGTGACACCCACAGCCACTAATGAAAAATTAATACTGTTCTAAAGTTTCCGAATTAATCTGTTTTAGTCTTATTTACATGTTGGTGGCTCAATTATTTCATAAGTTATTGTTACTTGTCATATATATGTATATATAGAAATGTATTTTATATAATAATAATTTTTACTTAAATTTTTTTCTTGTTTTAATGCACGTTACGATAAGGCAGCGTTTCTCAAACTGTGGGGCACCCTCCCAAGAGGGGCGTGATAATTCTACGAGGGGGCACGAGCATACTGAAAAGTTGAAAATAAAAAATTATTTAAAAAAATTATTAATTTCCTGAAAGTAAACAAACCAAATATATTCTGATATAATTACAAAATAAAATACACATTTGCACTTATAAATGTACTGGACAATGCATTTTATAATTAATTTAACAATACTAAGTTAAGAATAAGTTTAATAATTACCATTAACCCCATGGGCACGTCATATACAAAATTATATACAAAAATTAACACTTATCTTGATAATTTGTGCGATTTATAATTAATCCCATGATTACCGATTAAAAGTTATGCGATTCGCTTCCCAATGCTATCGTTTACCCCCTAGGCGCGCGCATGTGATGCATTGGGGGTGGGGAGAGGAAAAAGGATAAATAAGCAAATCCTCTGAAATAAGGAAATCTTTCGCTAACACTGTCAAGGTCCTTTAATTGCATTCCAAAGCCTTCGGAATAGTTTTATGGATAGCAGTGCACAGAAAAGATCGTATTTTGGAAAGACATATATACGTCCGGGCAATTAACGCTTTGGCTGAGGAAGACATTTATATACGCCCGTGGCACTGAAGAGATGAAAGTCTTATTGTAACTTTAGCGTCAAAGAATAGTATTATTGAATTCAATACATTGTTATTGTATGGAGGGGGACGTGATGAAAATTATGATTGAATATTGGGTCAATCTTAATACTTTTATAAATTAAAAGTTTGAGAAGCACTGCATTAAGGAATAACAGTGTAAGGCATTTCAAAGAGAGAGAGAGAGAGAGAAGAGGGGGGATCTGTGGATTTATAACCGAACTAGTTCAAAATAATTAATAAGCAGGTAAACATGGATTAAGTTACGATTTTTCTAAAAGAAAATTTTCCTCCTCTTAGGTTTCTAAAACTTTCTGAAAGCAGCTTCCATATTTAATCTGTGTTCCGGAAACCATTTTATAAGAAAGTTCAATTTTTATTAAAATCCGATTCAAGGTGTAGGTATTAGAGGAATATTACCGAAAGACAGACGAATGAAAAGTATAAGGGTCCATGGTGTTGAAAAAATATTATCGGTACGTTCGTAGAACGATCCTTAAATAAACAAAAGCAAAAGTATATATCTCTCGCTCTTAAGTAAACTCAGGTAACGTACTAAATTGAGATAGAGATACTTGTTTACTTTATGATCGGTGTTATAAAGTGAACAATGTCTATCCACCTCACTATCTAAAACGTTTCCGCTTAAAATTATTATGATGTTCGGGTTAAAAATCATGATGATCGAACGATTTGGAAGAAATGATATTTGTAGTAGGGATGAGAGTAGAGTCCCCAGGATTGGATGTTTGTATACTTAAGCACCATCACTGTTCAAAAGAAGTAAGAAAGGACATTTCCTACACCCACGCGCAAACCTGTCTTTACCTACTCCTTCCCCCGTGTGAGGACATGCAGCAAAGTCTCATACTAATAATTTAGAAAGAGCACAAAATTTAATCACAAAACAAATCTCAAGCGCCCGCTGTTTCATGAGAAATCAGATCTTAAAACAGTTCTACCTAATTAAACGGACAACTAGTGGGTTAAGGGAGAAACCTTTCGAAGAAAATTTTATACCATTTGGAAAATAGCGGCAAGACTATTATTATGTCATATCCGTCGTTCTGCCTAGGCTTATCTCCATACACCACCATTTAGATGCAATGCAGCAGTTGATCGAGTCAGTTTGTTCTTAGGGTTTGTGGATGTGAGTCACGTACATATATTTGTTATGGATTATCGTTTGTACAAGTATTTGACTACTTATGTTACATACTATATATATAAATGGATCGCAAGTGGGGCCTATTTTTGCATAGGGGCCAAGGGCCTCAAGAAATCTTAAGGCGTCTCTGATTAGTACAATATTTTTTGTCACACTCTTAGAGCTGGTAACCGGTGAGGGCCGCCCCCATTCTTCTACGTCTTTGATAACCCCTGTACACATATATAAAGCAGAAATTTCTCATTACAAATATAAATAATAGTTTTTACACGAAAAGGTAAAGGCTTTTATTGTAAAACAGAACAAAATTAAGTATCATAGATAGTCTACATAACATATACAATCATAGAAATGAAGCTAATAGCTAATTGAATGTAACAAATAATAATAAACATATAAAAATAAAAAAATGCCGAATATAAAAGAAAATACTTTCAATATCATTTACATTCAGCCAACAACATCACATGTATTTATCTAGAGTATATAAAAAACGGTCACACATTGAATAATATCTGCAGAGACCGCATACATTCACATCATATGCAATACGAGATTACCGGAAGATATTTAAGGCTATATATCTAAGAATGATGAAGTCGCAGCTTATATGATAGTGTGCAAAGAGAAATAAAACAATAAAAATAGTACAAAAAATATTCTTGAAATTATTCTTTTTTCATTCTCTTCAGAACTTAAGCGGTGAAATAATTATTAAGAATCGAGAAAACAAACATTTACCTTCATTAATTTTTTAAAGGTATTAAATACAATAATTTGATTCCACTTTTTAAAAAAAATTACTGTTTCGGAAAAAATACGAATGCGTTAGAAATAGAAAATATCTATTTCTAATTTTAATTTTATGTCAGATTGAAAGATAAGCTTTACCATGCTTCTTAATTTCTTTCAAATACAAAATATGAGTAAATTGGTGAAGTATATTGACTTAAGTTGTATTCATTATCAAATTCTTTTTTTTTTTACATTTTTTGTAAAAGTTTTTGTTTAATAAAATTTTTTGAAGAAAATTATTACTAAGGAAATTATTAATTAAAGTATTACTAACAAAGTAAGCCAAGTACCAAATTATTAATTAAGTATTACTAACAAAATTATCCGTCTCAAGGGTTTCATTCATTCATATTTTTAGTTTCAGAACGTAAGTAATACAGAAATTAAGAATGTAGATAAAAATTCATACTCAAAATTTTAAGTTTTTAAAATTCATATTTTTGATTCAAATTTTAGACTCTATTATATTAAACAGATTAAGTTGTTTTTTCGAAAGAACTTTAGAATGATTTTTGAGAGATAAAAATTAATGAGATAATAATATATATACCACCACAATCAATCTAATTTTTTAAATCTTCGATTGGTTTTCGGATATTTTTGCATCTTAATCTTTCTTTTTCATAATACAGATGGAGAATTTCAATAAAGTATTATGTTACATAAATATGGTATAGTTCAGAGTACAGTTATTAATATGTGGTGTCACAATATAGTCGTGACGTGAAAGATCTTTCGTTGGCTTTACAGGCATTCATTGTGCGGTGTCGTAGACGTGACCTTTATTCTTCTTTTTCATGGAAGAAGGTTTAGATGGCAGAGGCCTATCCTTCATATTCTGAAAAGACAGAAATATATTACTAATAAATAATATTTAAATTTATTACAATAAAAATTTGTCCTGAGATAATTGCAAAAATAAGAAAGTATTTTAATATTTTCAAAAAAAAAAAGTATGGAGACACAGAACAACTTATAAATTTTTTTTTTTTTGACTTAAAATGGTTTTCACGTATTTTTTGGTTGCCCTCTTTTTATGTGTTTTTTTGTAAAATAGTGTGCTCAAAATACCACAAAAGCAACTCATTTAATTTTTTAATGCAAAACTTAAAAATTCATGAAGTGATTTTAACCCTTTCACTGCGCATCCCGCGATTTCCAAGGGCAACGTAGATGTAGCAAAATGTGCGCAACCCGCAATTTCTGCGGGCATGCATTATTTTCGACTATTTAGCTATGCAACCTGTGCTGTTCCTGTTTTTGTTTTTATGTTCACGTTTTTATGATCTAATTCTATAAATTAAAAAAAAAGTTTTACAAGAAAAAAAAAATTGTACACTTTAACACTAAAATGTAGATTTAATATGGAAATTTGAAATATACGTAATAAAAAAATACGCAATTTTTTGTGAACCTGCTTTGATAAAATAACTAAGCAGCGAGAGGGTTAAAATGTCACTCCTTCTTCTATAATTGACGTATATACATGAAATTTAATTTGCAAGTCCTTTGAACTAGGTATAATGAAAGTTGGATTGGGTTTTCTGATGACATAATTGATATTCGTAAAAGGCTTTTTTTATGAATGCTTATTGAAAATTCCTTAAAAAATGTTTAACTCCTAAACTCAATTATTTTTTTTTACAAAAAATAAGTATTTCTTATATTTAAAAAAGCATACCAACTTTTTTGTTGCATGTATTAATAGCAATAGTTAGAAAAATATCAAAGCATTTGGCACTATAGAAAATAAAAAGCCATAGCATTTTAAATGAAGAAAAAATAGTTATTTTTTTTTCTCTCTCCGAGATAAATCAGCTTAAAGTTCTTATTTTCCAATGAGAAATGAATAAAAAGAAACATAAAAGATACCAAAATTCTGGGTTTTTTAACTTAGATCTTTCAAATTTTTGAGAGTTGTAAGAAATATGTATAAAACATTAAAAAAAAAAAAATTAAAAGTTTTATGTATGATATTAACAAATGAGTGCATATGGTATTATGGCGCGCAGTATATGGTGTAAACAATATATACTGAGCGATTTACTTTGAATTTTTAAAAAAAGTAGCAAAAAAGTACAAGAAAAGAAAGGTAGGAAAGAAAGAAAAAAAATTATCTGCTCTTCAAGGAAAATGAATTCTTTAAAGAATAGATAAGTAAACTATATTGCGTAAAAGAAAGATGAGCTGATTGTTACAACGTACAAAGATGAACCGATAACGAAAAGATGTACAGGAAAAGCAGATTTTCGTGAAACTGAGATTATGATGCTTTCTTTTTTTAAAAATAAGTTGTTTTATTTCTCCTTTTTTAAAACAGTACGATAAATTTTTATATATAATATCGACGTTAAAACAGTTTTAGTTTGCATACTTCTGATATTAATTATTTTGTTCAATTTCTCTGTTACTCTTTTTACTCCTTAGAATTCATTTTTAACTTTCATAAAGATTGTTTAAAGCCGGGGTATGCATTAAGTCGATCGCGATCGACCGTTGGACCGCTAAAACATTTTGGGGTGACCACCTACCTTCACAAAGAACTAATAATCATTCCATCATACAGAGGTCTAGAAATACCTTATTGATTCGAATCTAAGCCACCATCGATTCTAAACCGCGCCCCAGATTCTCAACAAAATTTTGTGAAAATTGAAAAATGTTCTAAAATGGTTTATCGATATCCAATTTTACGAAATCAAAATAAATTTAAAAGGAAAACTAATAAGTGAATAATTAGTTATTTTATCTGAATTAAAACTTTTAAATACATGCATGAAGCTGTAATTGATCTAAATACCCAAACCCAACACATTTTTTCCCCTTCGATTCTAAGCCTCGCCCGATTTTCAGTAGCATTAACATTGGGTAAAAAGTGCGGCTTAGATTCGAGTGAATACGGTTTTTTAAAAAATACGGTTGAAAAAAAAATCGAATGATAAGAGAAAATTTCGTTGAATAGAAAATGCACTTCGCTATTTGGAGGCTATTTTACGAAGAAAATCGTAAAATGTTTTTGGTTCCAGGAAAAAGGTCGTGAAATAGGGAAATTCGTAAAACATGGGTTAGTAAAATGGAGGTCCAACTGTATTGTATACTTTCTTTTAGATCACTACACCTACGCTACTGGGTGAACCACAACACTTTGAAAAAATTAGAAGTAGCCCGTGTCCTGGAAAAGTCTGCCCACCCCTGGTTTAAAGTTATGCACTTTTTACAACAATTTTATTTTACCAGGAATCAGTGATGATTGTTAAATTCATTATTTAGCCTTTTTAGTCATTGCGATAGAATGGGCAGATATTATTAATCTTGTACATGAGGATATTTTTTTCCATGTGATAAGAACATTAAGTTAGATTTTTGAAGTATTTTTTTTTATCATGCAAAGAAAGTCTTAAATCTGCTACAAATGTATGTACAAAATACAGAAGCATTATTATATGCATTCTAGTCGCCCCTCCGGTATAGTAGTTAGCGACGCTGACTGCTACGCCGTAGTGTTTGGGTTCGAATCCCGGAGAAGGCATGGATGTTTGTAAATGTATAGTGCCCCTTTGTGCGGCAGGGGGGTACTGTAAAAAGCCGTCGAGCTGCATGTCCTCTCGTGAGGTTGGTGGAAGGGGAAGAGAGGTGGGAGGCCCCTGACCACTCCCAGGGTTTTCTCCCTCAAAATTGGGGTGGAACAGAGCCAAATTGTACTGTCACCTGCATGGTGCTCAAAGCTACGGCTAACGACAGGCGTACAATATAGCCCGATGCCATGATGAATTTCATGGGCCTCGATCTGACTACGTCAGACAGGTGGCATTAGAAGCAACAACAACAGAAACATTATTATATGTATTCGAATAACGAATAAACGGGTTTCACCATAAAATTAATTTAAACTTAAAATTTTTCATTTTTATCTTAACATCTGTTGCAGATTCTCAGCATTATACTTGCACAACAATACCTTATTAGCAATTCTGAATGCAT